>JAFVLL020014547.1:0-15425 GCA_021397915.2 Tor tambroides | reverse complement strand
CAAAACCTTTTTTTTGTGGGGGGGGGGTGATTATAGAAATTAACACTTTTATTTAGCAAGAATTCTTTAAATTGATCAAAAGTGATAAAAACATTTATGTCAAAAGATTTCTATTTCAGATAAATTCTGTTCTTCTGAACTTTCTATTCATCAAAGAAACCTGAAAAAATTATACTCAGCTGTTTTCATTTAATAATTCAAAATTTGACTGTTTTGCTGTACTTTGGATCAAATAAATGCAGGCTCGGTGAGCAGAAGAGACTTCTTTAAAAACATTAAAAATCTTACTGTTCAAAAACTTTTGACTGGTAGTGTATGTATATGAAATACATGTAAAGTATATGCTTGACTAAAAAGTGTGACAATAACTAGCCCTGATCACCCATACAGTATGAATGGAGGTGATATAAATATAAGCAAATACATTGTTAATATGATGTAAAGTTTACTTACATATATTAATACTTTAAATTAAAGCTGATCATTTTAATGGATCTTTTAAATATACAATGTTTTTAATGATTTAAAGTTACTATAAAATGCTACCTATATACTAATATAGAATGGTATTTGTTGCCAAGGTCTTGCATGGATAAAATTAAATGTGCCCATGGTTCAAATCAACAAACACACTCACCCCTATTCAGATGGCACATTCTTTCACAGGGAAACACAGCAGAACTATTTATATTTCAGGGTGTTTGAGACTGTTTCCACTCCACACCTGTTTGACAGACTAGGGTGATTGTCCAAGCTGCCCAAATGGGCCATTCCTTTCTAAATATTCCTTTGTAGCGTTCACATCTATTTACTCCTCCTGTCTCGTTACACTGAGAACTTCAGTTTACAAGAGTCTCATAGGAGAACTAATAGAGAGTTTTTCATGTGCTGTTTAAGGCTGCTTTTGTCTCTTGTGCAACATACGAATGTACAAAACATAAGGATTGCTGCTCTGATTTTTCACAACATCCGTATTGCATAACACATGGCATAACATCTACAATTGTCACGATTTCTGCGGAAACAATTGCAATGTGTATTTATGTTAAGGTACCTCAGCACCATGACGATAACAATAATTTGAGAGAAAGTAAATTACGTGTGTTTTGTACACATAAAATGTCATCAAAACATGTCAAACTGCACAAAACAGAAAAGGAAGCCAAACAGCGTCTGCTTAATTGTGTTCACATCAACAGAAAAATATCAATCCTAGACAGGCGAGAGAAAACAAGACTGCATAATAACTGTATTATCCTGGTTCAATCGCGCATGATCTCACAATTATGAACATGCTTTCAACCTCAATTACCCCATTCTGACAACACCAACAATTCTAACAGGTTTCAAATCCAATAGCTTGATTGAGAAAAAATATTAGTGGTGCTTTTAAAAGTTTTTACTATTCTTTATAATTATTATTCCTCTGGACAAAATTTAGTTTGGGATGGAGTTATTTAATGATAGGAAACAAATACAAAAGCAAGATACATTCAGTAAAAATAATGTTTTTCAAGGTGCAAACCATTGTGATAAGCCATTATTTTAAGCCTTTGATAACTAGATAACTATGTGACCCTGGACCACACAACTAGTCATGAGGGTCAATTTTCATCATCATGAGATATGGTTTGTTCGGATAGGACAATATTTGGCTGAGATACAACTATTTGAAAATCTGGGAGAAATCAAAATACTGAGAAAAATCACCTTTAAAGTTTTCCAAATGAAGTTCTTAGCAATTAATTAATTAATTAATTAAGTTTTGATATATTTACAGTAGAAAATTGACAAAATATCATCATTGAACATGATCTTTACTTAATATCCTAATGATTTTTGGCATCAAAGAAAAATCGAGAATTTTGACCCATACAGTGTATTTTGGCTATTGCTACAAATATATCTGTGCTACTTAAGACTGGTTTCGTGGTCCAGGGTCACATATAAAGGATAAAAGGACCAAGCTCAAATGAATTTCACAAAGCTTTAACCAAAACATACCACCACAATAGTTGCATAATCTCCTGTCCTCAGGGCCTATTCATCTGATTTATTATGCATACCATGTTTCCAATTTGTCAAATCAGTTCTGTCAGCACAGAAAACGACCTGCATTTCGTTTAAAATGTATATAATGTTTCTTAAAGGAATAATAGCTCACCTTAAAATGTATTTATTATATACTCACCCTCATGCAGTTCTAAACCTTTGTGACTTTATTTTGTGGAAGACAAAATTCTGAAGACTTGTACCGTTCACTTATTTCCACAGTTACATGAACTTGGAACTGGAGCTTCAAAAAGCACATAAAAGCTTTAGAATTAAAGCTTTTATTTACAAAAACATTATGAATGTAGTCCATTTGACTTGTGTGGTCTCGTATGATCATACAATAGCTTTTGCATGATTAAAATAAAATTAAATAAATAAGTCTGATTCGTGAACAAATCTTTTAGACCGGTTTTGTAACCTGGATCAACTGATTAATTGAAAAGATCCGATTCAGAAGTTCCGCAAGACATCTTTTTGAAGCTTGAAAGCTTCAACCCAAATTCATTGCACTTGTGTGGAAAACTATGGTGGCCCAGTAGTGCAGAACACAATGAAATCTCCACAACACAATGGAAATAAGCCACAACACAACAAAATTAGCACAACACAACGGAAACAAACCACAACAAAACGAAAATAGCACAACACAATGGAAACAAGCTGCAACGCAACAACAAAATTAGCACAACACAATGGAAACAAGTCGCAATACAACGAAATTAGCTCAACACAATGGAAACATGCTGCAACTCAACGAAATTAGCACATCACAACAGAAAAAAGCCACAACACAATGAAATTAGCACAACACAATGGAAACAAGACGCAATACAACAAAATTAGCACAACACAACGGAAACAAGACGCAACAACAAAAGTACTTGTTTCCAACACAACAAAATTAGCACAACACAATGAAAATGCGTTGTGTTGTGGCAATTTCGTTGTGTTGTGCACTACTGGGCCACTGTAGAAAACAGCAACCAATACTATTCTGCAAAATCCTTCTTTTGTGCTCTATGGAAGAAAGAAAGTCATACAAGTTTGGAACAACAAAAGAGTGAGTAAATAATAACAGAGTGTTCATTGAGGCAAAGACTGCACTTTAAAAAAGGCTTCTCCTACATGCTGGGTCTTGCTAAACGGCCACCTGTGTATATGGAAACCGTATTGAGGAAGTGAACAAAGACACTGAGCAGACATTCCTGCAGACTATACGAAGTCCTGGTACTGGATGACACTGAGGCCTGTCTCCACAACAACAGGAGCTCTGAGCCACAGTTCTGGCCCACTCACTCCACACACAGAGCAGCTACACTTCATAACACAAAGAGCGCTCACACTCCACTGTGAACAGCCGTGGTGTTTGATAGTGCCAAAATGCACTGAACAGATCTCTGCTAAGGCAAGCATCACTATTACTATTGCTCATCAAACATCAGCACATAACTTCTCCCAGGCTGTTGTGCTACAGATGTGTAGCTCAGCTCATGGAGCCTATTTGAGGAGAGGTGTGCTATTACTTTCCTAAAGGCATTTTTACACAGCCGAGTTAAGGCTGCTCTGTGCCTGCTCAAAAATTCTGTGTAAAGGCATAATGTCGCATAAAAACCAGACTAAATTTTGCCTGCTCTAACCCACCTCGACTCCTAGTATCAAAGCATATGATTGTCATTGCTGTGTAAATGCATTCATGCCACCTCTGAGCAGCATTAAACAGTCTGTGTAAAGATATCTAAATGCTGCTTCAGAAGTGCCTCAATTCGGTGTCAATTTGGCATGAGTAATCTGACTTATGATTTTCAAAAATAAAATTAAATAAATAAGTAAATAAATACACCAATCAATGCTCTGGCAACTACCTAGAAAAACTGAGCTTTGGAAAATTCATAAAAAACAGAAAATAACACTTTTTTTCCCATTTTGTAGATAAATGATCCACTTCACGAGCATTTTTGGAAAATATGTTGTACTTGAAACAATACAATATTACAGAATCAATTGGCACCGATTAAAATCAACAGTGGCACAGAGTGAGATAACATTTCTACAATATTTTCCATAAACAAGAGTCTCATTTTTCTAACCAGCGATCGTGTTTTTACAGAACAAAGGTCTTTGACCCTCTTTGAGATGAATGAAGGCTGTTGCTACTCGACCCAAACAACACATTTCCTCTCAGAGGACTGAGCGAGACCTGTTCACCACGCCACCAGTGTTGACAATTCCACTCCTGTAATTTGCCACGTTTTGGGGGCTGGTTTGGGAGAGAACCACATGAATAATTCCCTGAGGTTTGGAACGAGTGGGACGTACAAACCAGGGCATGAAGAATCAGTGTTTTTGTGCATGTTATCGGACTAGTGCAGACTGCACCCAGCCCCCACTTCCTGTCTCGCTGCCAGGAAACCAGCGGCTGCATTTGAACACAGTGGACCTACACATGCTGTCCATAGTAACAGTACCAGGCCAAAGTATGACTGGTCAGTACTTGGTGTAATATATATTTCATATTTAAAATATATTTGCTTTATATATTCGACTTCCTGCGTACAATACCTAGATGCTCAAAACAAAGGTCTTTGCATCTAAAAAAAAAAATACATATTAACCAGAATTCAATATAAAATAAGCATCAACCAATCACATATTTTGCATAACATGATTCTTGAATTCTCATTCTCATAATATGATCTTTGTCTTCAAACGTACAGCATGAAAGGTCAACCGCATTCATTACTCAGCCTATTTTCAAATTTAAATCAGTTGCTATTTGCTATTTGTGCCAACACCAATAGCAATGCCCCATATTACTCGGCCTGGAAAGGAGAAACTTACAAACAGTTCGATTAAAACAAAAAATATAGTTGTACAAATGCAAAACTTACAGTTGTTAGTCGACATGGGAAATGCACATTATGCAGAAGTAGCGGGAGGAAGTGGTGTTTGGTAAGCATACGTTACCTTGTGGGGAACTCTGTCGGCCAATGAGATCACATGAAAGGCATTACAGACACTTTTGAATAGATGTGGCAAAATGACTTTCTTTCCTGAATTAACTGGTGACAAAATAAAAATAAAAACTATTGGTCTTTGTTTGATGCCCATTAGCTTCTTTGATTCTCTCCCAGAACATTTGCCTCACAAAGTGAATTACCTTGACTTGAAAGCATGTATACCTTGAATAGTTTGCACAAAAATGACAATTCTACATCATTTACTCGATATAATGGTGTTCAAAACCCATTTGATTTTTAGGGCTCTATGAAATCCATTTGATATTCTCCCAAATTCCTTTTTTTTTTTCTGGATTCCATTTTTTTCTATTAGAATTTTTATAGACTTTGTTTTAATAATGAAATTAAATTTAATTCATCAAAAAGCATGTCTAATTAATTTAAATCATAAAACTTACACAAATTGACAGCAATTTATTAAAAGATTAACAAAAATTACATTTTTAAGGCCCTATGAATCACGTTTTATTTTTTTCTCAAAATTATTATTTTTTTTAATCAAATTCTGTTTTCCATTAATTTTCTGGATTCCATTTTAATGGTTTCATTAAACTGTAATAATCAAAAGCATCTCTGAATAATTGATTTGTTTACATTTTTCCCGGTAAATAAATTCTGGTAAATAATATTTCTGCTAAATATTCCTTAAAAATAATGTTCTAATATTTTTTTTATTAGTAGTAGTACTACTGTAATTACATTAAGTAATATATTTCTTTCACAGTTTCTTCATGTTAAACCAAACTTTTATTTTAATGGGTTGCTGTGAAGACCTTTAGGTTTCTGTTTGTATATAATAGGACTATAGTTTTTCTCACAAGAAATGGTAAAATGCTCATGAAGTGACTCTCAGAGCAGTTGTAGAGATTATTCATGTGTTCATGCACTCATATATTGAGGCGGCAGTGGCTGAAAACACTGTGAGTGTCACGCACATAGTAAATGAAACATTTTTTGCATCTATAAACTGTATAATGATTCTTCAAAACTTTTGGAAGAATACAGGTTTATGCTGTTAGTAACTAATATCATTGTCCTAACACTCTTGAGACGCTCAGAAGGATGTTGCAAATTTCGCAAACTTGCTAACGTGTGAGTCAGTGTTTCTTGATCAGCAATTTTCTTTCCAGTTAACAGGCGATGGCTGACCATGCAGAGGAGGATGTGTTGCCCAACTTTACGCACATTTAATGTGTCAAATGCACGCCTGTCTTGTCAAAAACATACTTATATTTATCAAAAAATAGAGCAAACTAGCTTATTCTACAGCAGAACAGAGTTTTTCCCCTGAAGCGTTCCAGGTGAAGAGTTGCAAAAACAACATTCATATTACACCTCTGGGTTTACGTAATCGAGCTACACTGTCAGAGCAACAAGTTCAGTTCTGTCCCGTTCATATGATCATGTGCAACAGAAGAAGATCATAATGCCAGCATTACCTGAACCAAACAACTCACTCTCTTCTTTATTAATCTTTACAGAATGACAGCCTGCAGCATAAATAACTGTTACTCAAAGATTTTATGCTTACCCTAAAAGAAGAGTGTTCTAGCTCAGGCCTGAAAGGAAAATCCCAGGTACTGCCAAACAAAACTCCATCTCTGCTGAATAGAACACAACAGAGTTTAATGAAAGGTGCTCCATTGGATGTGCAGAGGCTCTGATGTTCAAAATCATTCAGACATGTGCTTCTGACATGAGCCAACACATGCAAGCCTTTCAAAACTTTCAAAACAACCTGATGGGGAGACTGAAAGCTTCACGCCTTCTGACCTAAAGAGCAAAAGGCTTTTGACTAAAATGTTCAATTACAATCATATTAAGTTCTCTGGACAACTGCATTACAGTCTCTGCTGAAAAATGTAGCATTTATGTGGGTTAACAAAGTTAAAATATCTATCTTTTATGTAGTTACATAGAAACAGTAACTTTTTTGATGAATTCCAAGTTAGTTAGATATAAACTGTAACTTTGATGAAAAATTGATAAAAACCTTTTGAAAAACAAACGTAACTACGTTTTTGTAAGGTAATTATACTTGCATGTAAAAATTTTTAAAAAATAAAAAAATGTTAACTTGTAACTATATATCTATCAAGTTATATATAGTTACATATAAACAGTAACTTCTTTATAAATGATGATAAATAGATAAAACCTTAGAAAAACAAATGTAACTTAATTTTGTAAGGGACATGTGAAATTCTGTAAAATAAAAAATACTGTGAGGAATATGTAAAATTGCATATAACTATGTACAGTGTTACATTTAAAAGTAATGCATTGCAATATTGAGTTACTCCATAAAAAAGTAACTAATTGCGTTACTTAGTTACTTTTCATGGAAAGTAATGCATTACGTTGCTTTTTGTCACCTGGGCTCGGCTTGTTTATTTATGTTTAATAACAGAAAACCCCAAAAATATATTTTTAGTGATTGTAAAGGCTCTTTCACACCCAGACTGAAATTAATAAGCCTCAGGCTGAAGAAGATTCCTCTGCCTCTGCATTTACTCCCAGTTTCTCTCAGCACGGGGATAGGAAAACTTGCGTTACTTATTTGAAAATGTAACTCCGATATTTTCTTGTTAATTTAAAAGTAATGCGTTACTTTACTAGTTACTTGAAAAAAGTAATCTGATTACGTAACTTGCGTTACTTGTGATGTGTTACCCCCGACACTATGTAGATATCTATTGTTTATATAGTTACCTGCACATATAAAGTAAAACTTAAAACTTTTGAAAAAGAAAGTGTAAAAAATGTTAAGGAATATGGAGACTTCTATGTAACTATACAAACTGTAGATCCCTATCTATCAGACCTCTCCAAACAGGCCATACTAAAATGATTCATATTTGCTGCAAAAAAGCTTTAAAATGACAAAGTCCTAAATTCAATCTTCCAGAATGATGTAGGATGCCAAATGAATGATGTAATGGTGAGTTTGGGTATCCTGGTGGCACATTCAGAGACATTAAATCAATAACGCTTCATTATTGATAAGGCTAGTGATCCATCTGCAGGAAGTTTAGGATCCATTAACGTCTCATCTTACCTTCAGCCTCTCTTTACCACAGTTCTCCTCTGAGAGGAATACTGACACTGTACAGACCTTGACCCTCTCCAACAGAAGGTTAGACTTCACTAGCAACTCAGCCAGTCAATGGAAATGATCTCATAGCTGCTTCAAGACAAAACAGAAGCTTATTATAGTCCCACACGCATCAATAAAAGCATGCACTTATTTAAAGGACAAATACAGCATTATTAGGTGCATAAAATATATCATACACTCTCACACACACCAATAACCTTAGAAAAGAGCCTAAAAAGAAGATTCATTTCCTTATAAAACAAAAATACACAAAGGAGGTGGAATTGCTTGCTGTTAAAGAGGTTTGAATGACAAACAAGCAAAATGTACTTGACTTAACCATCTTAATCCATGATTTTGACCTTGGGGACTGCAGCAGATCATGTCCTGTATGATCCTATTATCACCTACTGCAGTCCCTTCATCCCTAAACTCCCAATGGAATGCAATCCGTCACCATGACAACAGACAACATCTCTTCACCATGGTGTCATTTATTGCTCCCAAGAGGTGAATTGTTCAAGCCTGAAAACATCTCTTACAGCAACCACTAAGCATTAAAGCATCTGTTTTGATGGTTACTTGGCTTTGCATGGGCTGAAAGGCGCCTTTAGCCTGGCTTTATTTTTGCTGGCCAAATACAACTATTGTTGAACAACAGATCACTGCATGGCAATTAAACGTGCACTATTAGGTCATTAACTGTAACTGGCCTCGTTATTTTGCACTGTTTTACTATATCCTCCTGAGAAAAAAAAAAAATGTTTTGTGAATTTTGTATTTTTTCATGTCATTACATTGTTTAGACCATAAGAAAAAAATTGAAAAATAACATTTTTGAAAAATTATACACTATATATATTATAGGACACTAGGACTCAGTTTTTCTAAAAATAAAATGGCATGAATAGACATCAAAAAGGCAAAAACAATGGGATTTTTTTTAAAATCACCAATGAATTTTTAGGTTTCAGGATTTTTTTATTCTAAACTTTGTTTAAGGATGATTCTCAACTATGTTATAAAATATACAAAATGATCTGATATTGCATAAAACAAAATGGTATATGTGTGTAAAGATTTCCATAAACTGGTTTTCCCATTCAACACAGTGTACCTATACTGTATCTAATTTGCATATTAATGTGTTGCTGTTGGGACAGCATGTTAAAAAAGAATTGTCATAATGGGAGTAATAAATGGCCAGATTTTCATAATAATATCTAATATTTCATAAGACAATTGATAAATAATTCATTTTCCTATTCAATTGTTATGTCTCCCAAAATGCACAATAAACATGCTTTTAGTCCTGGTGTCCTCTACAGTGGACATGAATGAAATTATGTCCTGTTTCATAACAGGAAGTCATATTTGAATTTGAAAACCCATAACATTTTCCTGAGATGTTGCTTTATGACAAACAATTTGAAAATTATTCAGATTTAAATGACAACTACAAAATATAATCATATTTCCATAAGGATGTAAAATTTTTCACTAAATTAAATTTAGCCATCTTAAAGACCAAGGAGAGGGTGTGGTCATGGTGAAACTTTCAAACATTTAGTATCTCTATAAAGCCCTGAATTTTCTCTGTACAGGACATCCAGATTTACAACTGTGACATGTGAGGTCTCAGAGAAATTCACTAAAATATAATGTCCACTACAGAGGCAAAAACTCCATAGCTGGGTCTCAGGAGGATATGTTTAGAATTGGTTGTTTACTTAAAATGGGAAAAGGATTGTGCTTGCTCTTCTGAAACAGAACAAGAGAAATTTAGAGCTCCCTACAGTTCACACAGAGTATTTACAAAAAATAAGCTGCAAAAAAGGGTCATTCGTAAATCATCATGGTTATGAGGTCAGAACCATGTGGAAATGAACATGACTGCCCAGTTGTTTACAACCTATTTGGTATTCATCAGGAACAGTGGTAAAGCAATCATAACAGAGGTGATTTAATTATAGAAATCTTAAAGGTGCAGAAGCAAAAACAGTATGTTTGATTTTATGGATAAGACGGAGAATGAAAAAATCGTCTTGTAAAGTTAAACTTCAAGTTTTGGTACCTAAAAAACTTGGCCACCAGTATAAGTGGATTTTAGGGAGAAAATGCTATGAAAGTGTAGAATTAGGTGGTCTTAAACTTACGAGCAGAACTGTACATTAAGTACCTCTTGCAAAATATGTGAGATGTCTATCATTTAAAAAAAGAGCAATGCTAAAATAGCATTTGCCCTTTTATTTAGTATTATTTATTTTATTTAGTGAAAGCCTATTTCTGCCACTAAATAAAGATAAAAAAGTAATTGCTACTTTTTGTCTCATAATTCTGACTTTTTCTCACAACTGCGATTTTATATCTCTCAATTCTGACCTTTTTTCTCAGAATTGTGTGACAAATGCACAATTACGAGTTATAAAGTCAGAATTGCAAGATATAAACTCGCAATTCTGTGAAAAAAAGGCAGAATTGGGAGATGTAAAAATCGCAATTGCAAGAAAAGTCAGAATTGTTATAAAGTCTGAATTGCGTGATATAAACTCGCAAATACGAGTTATAAAGTCAAAATTGTAAGATATAAACTCACAATTCTGAGAAAATGCCAGTCTTTTTCCTCATCAGAATTGGACTTCTAACTTGCAACTGAGTTTATTTCTCACAATTCTGAGAAAAAAAAAATTATATCTCGCAATTCTGGCTTTATAACTTGCAATTGCGAGTTTATATTATGCAATTCTGAGAAAAAAAAGCTAGCTTGCAATTTTGGGAAATTAAGCCAGAATTGCAAGTTTATATCCCACTACTGAGACTTTTTTCTCAGAATTGCATAATATAAACTTGCAATTCTGAGAAAAAAAGTCACAATTGGGAGATGTAATTTGCAAGAAAAAAATCAGAAATGTTATAAAGTCTGAATTGTGTGATATAAACGTGCAATTCTGACTTTTTCCTCGCAATTGTGATTTTACACAATTCTGACTTTATGCAATTGCAAGTTAAGTCAAAATTGAGATATAAACTCACAATTCTGAGAAAATATCTTTTTTCCCCTCAGAATTGTACTTATAACTCACAACTGTGAGAAATTAAGTCAGAATTGCGAGTTTACATCTTGCAATTCTGACTTTATAAAATGCAGCTGCAAGTTTATATCTCATAATTATATAAAAAAAGGTCAGAATTGCAAAATGTAAACTCGCAATTGTGAAAAAAAGTCTGAATTGTGAGATATAAAGTCATAATTACTTTTTATTTTTTATTCAGTGGCAGAAATGGGCTTCCATAAGAAAAAACTTTAAAAAAATAAAATAAAATAAAATTTTTGTAGGGGTATGTAAACTTGCATGTGAATGTAACTATATAAACTGAATTAGTGAGAAAACGAAACCAGACATAAAAATGTAAATGATATTTACTAAAACAAAAACAAAAGTGCAAATAGATACTTTTTTACTGTGACATCAGAATCTGTTTGGCAGCCATTAAAACACGTCAGACTGCATTTAAATGAAAAAATAAACATAAAAATGACATATACTGCTAACACACACAACAAACATCTCCTGCTACATCAGATCCAGTCAGCATCTAGATCTTCATCGTCTATGACAGATGAGCTGAACAGCGAAAAACCTTTGAGGAGTCCTGTGGGGCCTTCAGAGCCCAACTCAAAACATCTCCTTTTCTTTGTAGCGTTCTCTCCGGCTTCTTCCTGTCTGTCAGAGGGCTCCGTCCTCATGTTGAGCGTCTGCATTGTGGTGGTCTTCGCACCTGTGGTTATATTTTTCCTAGTCTGTGTGCTTGTGTTCTCCTGGTCTTTAGAAAGCGGGTTTGCAGGCACTTTGTTTGTACTGCCGTTTGAAGCTGGGACTGTTTTATCTCCAGTCTTTTCCTCAGATGAGTCCGTAAAAGAGAATCTGGAAAGTTTGGCCAGAGTCGAACTGGCCACCTTCGCCTTTGGGTGGTCTGTCATTGGTGGGTGTTTATTAGTGTTGCCGTTATTCTCACCTGGAGAGAGGCTGTTGAGTCTGGACGGCAGCTGTTGTTGATGTTTGGTGTCCTCAGGTGTCCTTTTCTGAGCTGTGCTCACATCATTCAAGACCTGAGAGGAAACCTCTTTGGTTTTATTGCGAGTTCCTAGCTGGATTATCTTATTGGCTCTGCTGCCCTCTGCTGGAGGACGTAAGCTTGACTGATTCCGTCTTTCGGCTTGTTCTTCTGGCAATTGAGGTGCGATAGGTTTCGCCCCCTCATGCACTGCCACTTTGGCACTTTCTTTCACAACCGACTGATCGGCGTGAGTCATTTTCTCTCTGGGCTTGAATGTGAAGTTTGTGAGTTTGCTGTGTAAATCCTCTCCACCCTCGGGTCTGAAATCTGCCTCCTGGTCTATGTCAGAAGGACTGACGGCTGTGTTTTTTCTTTTTGAGGGTTTCTTTCCTATTTTGGGTGTACTGTGGGAGAATATCTTGTCTAAATCATCGCCCTTCTCTCCTAAAACTCGTTCCTCGCTCAGCAGGAGGGACGCTTTCATCTCTTTCAGCCGTTTGGTTCTGAGATTCTTGGAGCCCTTTTCCACAACAGCCTCAACCACGGATGAATCCTCATCCTTCTCCCACACAGAACCCTTGCGGCGTATGGAACGGCTGTTGCTAGGCAACACCGCGGCGTTCTGAGTGGAGTTAATGACGGGGGAGGTGTGAACCACAGAACTGGATAAGGAGTGGAACCAGTCCAGGCTGGGGTCTGAATCAGTGGTCACCTCACCATTACTGTGATTCTGACCAGTTGGATGCTCGCTGGTGTGGTCACTACGTGGTTCAGTCCCTTTAGGGGAGTCCGGTCTTCTGTTCTTTAGCCTAAAGAGAAAGACAAAAGCTGTTCTTAAGAGGAATCTCAGATTTTTGAAGGGCACAGATGAATTTTAGGCAAGTTTTCTATGGGCTTTAAAATATGGAAGCCCGTTTCCGCCACTGAATAAAAAGGTAATTGCAACTTCTTCACAATTCTGACTTTTTTTTTCTCACAACTGTGATACAAACTCACAATTCTGACATTTTTCTCAGAATTGCAAGTTATAAAGTCAGAATTTAGAGATATAAACTCACAATTGCAAGAAAAAACTCTGAATTGCGAGACTTTATAACTTTATAAAGTTAAAAATGTGTCAAAAAATATATCCATGAAATCAGGACATGATTCAAAGAAAGAATAAAAAATTATAATAAATTCTGAGAAAAAAGTCAGAATTGCAAGGAAAAAAGTTAGAATTTATTATATATATATATATATATATATATAATATATACACACACACACTCATATATATTAAAAAATGACATATTAATACATTTTGTTTTTGATGTTTGATTCATATTACTTGAATACAATTGTATAAAACTGTATTTTAAATTTTATATATATATATATATATATATAAATAATTGTATTATTACTATCAAATGTATTATTTAAAATGAATACAAATTAAATTAACTTTTAATTTTATTAATATAATGTATGTATATTTACTACATATCAATCTAAATAAGTATAAATTTACATTTTTATTAAATACTATTTTGTATTTAAACATTATACATATTTTTCATGAATATTACATATTAATACATTTTCTTTTTGTATTTGATAATACTTTTGATTTATAGTACAAATGAAATAAATTTGTATTTTAAAACAAAAACTAATGATACTAATACATTATGTACGATTTAAAATAAATACAAATTATATTAACTTTTAATTTTACTATTATAATACATTTATTACATAAATATTGTCATAATCTAATAACAATATATAATTTATATGAAAACCTATCATTTTTAGTTTTACCTTGAAAGTCTTTGCAGTTCTTTCTGTAGGATATGAGTCAATCCCAGCCTCTCAAGCACAATCTCACACTGTGTTTTATACTGTTCACAGGGGTCGTCAGGAAAAGAGGTGTGCAGAGCATTCACATTTCCAAGCAGAGCGCCTCCCTGAGGCAAACAAGAAAATATGCTTATCCAGTCCTCAACAATTTAATTTGGCCTCCGATTGATGGAGCAGTAATAAACAAACCTGCATGGAGCACTCCATAACAGACACCACAACAACAGCGTCCTCTACTGTCACCGTCTCTCTGAACATCAGCCTGGCATGAGCTGAAACACACAGAGAGATGAGCATCAAAGCAGAATTAGGGAGATCAGATATTATTCTGCATGTTAGCATCTGACCCTCAGCGAGGCGGCTGAGACTCTCCAGCATGCGGATGGTCGTCCGGGCGGCATTACGGCTGTCGCTCTGTCTCTGCAGCTGATAGTAGCGGCTCAGGATGGTGTTTGCTTCCTGTGTTATACAAGGCTTAAGAGTCTTGATCAGGCAGAAATAGGCCCTCATCTTCTCCATACTCCATAAACATGAAGACTCACTCGGCGCTCCTGTGGGAAAAACACAAGGGAGGAGAGTTGAGAGAAAGGGAGAGATGTTAAGATGAATATTTTATAAATATGCAACAAATGGCAAGGCTTCACCATTAACTTCTAGTCAGTATCAAAGAGATTCTCAGCAAATGAGGGGTGAACCAGCCCTTGAGGGGACAGGTTTTCCTATCAAAGTGGCATCGCTTGGGAAAATAACGAAGACTGAACAAGCAACAAATCCCATGAAAGGACGAACCAGCAGTCAGGCTGAACTGCTTTATTTAATATAAATTAAATTAATTAATATATAAAATGTTATGTAAATCGAAATATACAGTTATAAGCCTGAAAATGTAAAATGTGCATTCAAATATATAGTTATAACTGTATATTAGGATTTATGTTTATATGTTTAGAATTATAACTTTATATTCAGATTTCATATATTTATTTCCTCTTTCGCCCCTCATAATATATTATAATATAATCTTACTTTAAAAACCCCTGAAACCCTTCTCTGGGACAAACCCTATATATGTATATACATACATATACATATATATATATATATATATATGTATTTGTATGTGTGTGTGTGTGTGTGTGTGTGTGTGTATATTCAGATTCATATACTCATTTCATACACATTGAACAAAATTATAAATGCAACACTTTTGTTTTTGCCCCCATTTTTCATGAGCTGAACTCAAAGATCTAAAAGTCAGTTACGACGACGAACTGCAGTCAAGTCGAGACCCCGATGAGGACGACGAGCATGCAGATGAGCTTCCCTGAGACGGTTTCTGACAGTTTGTGCAG
>JAFVLL020014546.1:0-16195 GCA_021397915.2 Tor tambroides | reverse complement strand
GCCTGTGACTCCGGTCATGCTTTCAATTGACAGAATAGTATCACACATTTCCCACTATTTACTCTCAAGACTTAGATTGTCTATTGATTTTAAATGTTTGCTCATGCCCCTGCGGAAAAGGCGCCGGCAGTAGAGAGACTAGCAAACAAACAAACAAACATTTGCCGGTTTCGCAGCCGATGTTCAGATCAATGACAAGGGTCTCTCGGAATTTATTAAACTGTGCGTCGGGTCAAACGCATTAGATCTCACTGAAACCCAATCAATAGCATTTCCCCTTGTTTTCTCAGCAGCTTTTCCCCCCTTCTCTTAAGTAATGAACAAACATGACCAAACATCAGATTCTGTCGTTTGAAGGCGAGGCAGTAAATTCATCTTGTCTGTTGTGTGTGATCACAATATAGATTTGCGGAATGGACGCTCTGTTTACTGGGCTTTGTTTTTATGAGCCGCACATTTAGTCAATACCACATAATTGGAAATTCATAGGAAAAGGGCGAGGGGGTAGCACTTTTAGTTTTGCTCACTGCACGTTTGTAGGTTCGAGAAAAATGCATATCATAAAATATGGATTTTAGGAAAAGCACAAGCATGACATATAATAAACAAATGGAAGGATAAGTAAGTATAATGCTTCTGTATGTTAGTCCTAATGAAAAAACAAATCAATCCAATCACAGAATCGAGCAGTATGAGAAGAACAAAGATGGTCTGTGTTAAATTGCTTTGCAGCAAATGAAGTAAATGCAGTATAGGATGTTAAACGTACCGTTCTCTCAGGGAAGAGCGGGTCAGGACTGGACTCTGATCTCTGAGCGTGCTGGACAGAGGGGTGGAGTGATCTTTGGGGGAACTTCTGGCTGCCTGCATGGATGCCTTCCCAAGAGATATAGTGGAGAAAACTGTGTCAGAATAGGCAAGGATTCCTGTACATTCACTAATCTCTAATCAGTTCAAACCAAGCACTTTGTAACGTACATGTGAGGGCTTTGATCTGAAACTTCCAAGGAGAGAGGGATCTAATGGGAAAATATGGTAAAATGCATCTGATAATACTTTATGATCAGTAATCGATTGAAATACTCAAAAGGATTTAAAAGGATAGCTCAACCAAAAATGAAAATCATTTAAATCACCAACATGTTGCTCCAACCTGACTTTTTTTCCTCTGGAGAAAACATAAGAAGCTACACTACTGTTCAAAAGTTTGGGGTTGGTAAGATTTTTTAAAGAAGTTAAACGCTCACTAAGACATGCCCCTGGTTTCACAAACAAGGCTTAAGCCTAGTCCTAGACTAAAATGTAAGTCTGAGCTGTTTCAACTGAAATAAACTTGCACTGACTGATCTTAAAACATGTCAGTGCCATTGTTTTGTCTTTAGATACACACCAGAAATGTTTTTTTTCCAAAGGCACTTTTATAAAATTACTTAAATGTCCTAATTGAACAATGGCCTAATCCTGTCCTGTCTGTGAAACCGGGCCTTCATTTATTTGATCAAAACAGTAAATTATTGTGAACTATTATTGCACTTTAAAACTGTTTTCTAATTTAGTATATTTTAAAATGTAATTTATTCCTGTGATAGAGGACATGAATTTTCAGAGGCCATTACTACAGTCCTCAGTGTCACATGATCTTTCAGAAATCATGCCAATATGCTAATTTGGTGCTCAAGAGACATTTATTGCTATTAATGTTGAAAAACAATTGCGCTGTTTAATATTTGTGTGGAAACTGATAAGTTTTTTTTTCAGGATTCTTTGGCAAATATAAAGTTGAAAAAATATTATTTGAAATACAAACCTTTCATAACACTGTTTTTACTGCCACTTTTGATCAATTTAATGTGTCCTAGCTGAGTATTAATAAAAAGTATTAATTTCTTTTCTTTTGAACAGTAGTGTTCAAAGATCTGTTTTTGTCCATACCATACAAGTCAGTCAGCTCCAAAACAACACTCCATTTTTCATACAGGTTTGGAGGGACACGAGGATGAATAAATGCACAAATAAATATGTAAAAACACAAATATCATAGTGACCTGTGTGGTCTGTGCTGTAGATCCGTGATTGCAGACGTAGAGGGCTTCTTTTAGGAGAAGACTGAGATGTAAGACACATGGAGGTTTCCATCAGCGACGTGTTTGGGCTTCGGGGCACCTGCAAACAGAAGATGCAATCAGCTACGTTGCCCATTAAAAGATAAATACTTGCTCATCTCTGATTTAGCAGGTGAAGCGACGTGCATCAACACTCCATTGACACACAGAGCATTGATTATTCAAATGAATTTGACTTTCATTTCAGAGTTAATCACTTTTCTAGGAAGGTGAAAGTGAGGAGAGAAACTTCAGAGGGAAGTTACTCAGACTCAGGTGTCTGTGTATAAACTCAACTCTCAGACTTCAATTAGTCCATTCCAACTTCATTTAAATAGTAAAGTGACCAAGCGAGTTAATGAAACGAGCTATTTAGTTTTCAAGCAAAACAAGTGTGCCGACTTTAAACACACATAAACTGAACGGGCTAATCTGCTGAAATAAGAGCGAAGAATTTGCTAATCGCGGTCTGACTCTTAATTACTTAGGTTAATTGTAGCCTGGGGATTTTCTTTGAAAAGGCTACCCACTTTTTAAAAGGCCTGTGACAGAAAATGCCATGATGATATCAGACACAAATCCAAAAGCTGCCTTTTATACCGTGACAGCTTTGATATTTGCACCCCAGGATGTACTGTTGTTTTAGAAAACACGGAAAAGAAACAACAGGGAGAATTTATGCTTTTACTTCAGTCACGAAAACAAGTAAAGATTTTGACACGGCTGTCTATCTCCTGTAATCAATGCCCTCCGAGAAGAAATACTACAATTCACCTGTCAAACTTAAAAATAAGTGCATACATGTTAATAACATGCAGCTGACCTGAGCTAATGTTCCGTGTCACAGTGATCATTAATCAAAGATGAAAAGTACACAATAAACTCTGCTTGTATTGTTTCATCAGTCAATCTGACGCACCACGAACGGAGCCTGAGGGACCGTCTCTTTTTTAAATGTGTAGGGCCCCAGGTTGAGGTGGCTGAGTCGTTGTCTGGCCTCCTCAGACAGCTGACACATCTTGCGGTGGGTGTACGGTGAAGGAACACGGCTTTGGGACGCCACCGTTGGCTTTTTGTATCCACAGGATGGCGCTGTGTCTGGCTTCTTCTTCTTTGAGTTCGCAGGGCAAGTTCTCACACCACAAGGCTTAGTTGAGGAACGACCACATGACTGGATAGGAACAAAGACTTCACTGAATTATTCACTGAATAGAATTCATAGTTGTAGTGTAATCATTAACTGAAATGAAAACTAAAACTATTACAAAAATGTTTGTGGTTAATCGCATCCAAAATAAAAGTTTTGTTTACATAATATGTGTACTGTGTATATTTATTATGTATATATAAATACACACACATACAGTATATATTTAGAAAATATTTACATCTATATATTTGTATTATTTATATTACAGAAAAATATATTTAATATATAAACATAACATTTTTCTTAAATATTAACATGCATGTGTGTGTGTTTATATAGATATAATAAATATACACAGTACACACACATATATTATGTGAACAAAAACTTTATTTTGGTCGCGATTAATCGTTTGACAGCACTAGTGGTAATGAAATAAAATTAAATATAAATATTTCATGAAATGCATAAAGTACTACAATTACTAAAATGGAAATAAAAATAAATTGAAGCTAAATAGAAATATTAAAAATGAGAAGTAAAAGATGACAAACGCACATAAAACTAAATGTAACTAAAATGTCAACTAAAATTCAAACGAAAATAAACAAAAATAAATGCTATTTCAAAATATTAATAAATACTACTATATACATAAATAATGCTGAAATAACACATGGTCAAAAATGATATTTTCTATATAATATTTCAAAACTTTCAGAAGCTCAGAGGCAACAGAAAAATAACTACATTTGGTGAAGAAAATGTCAAGGGAATACCATATGGGTGGACGCTAAGGTGCTCTATGTGTTTATTAGCATATTGCAACACAGTTGCTAAGGTGTTGTGTGTGGTGGCTATTCACGTCCGTAGCACAGTTAAACATCAGTGTTTAATACTTAGGGTTAGGGGTTTTGTTCAAATCCCTTACTATAAGCAATAACAACAGCGATGCTTTCGCAAGCACCAGTAATATTAATGCATGTCCTCTGTGTGTTTGGAAACAATCTCTATTTTTCTGTCTGTTGCCACTAGTAACGCAGAAATGACACTCTTCACCTCTGAAATAAAAAGGGAAAAGAAGACCCCAGAGGAAGAGAGTATAAGGTCACGCTTTATTGTAGTGATATTGCGAACGTCTTTCTGTTCGCACGGTGCTAATCCACTAATTTCCTTGTTATGTACACATGTAACCTGATGTAAACCTTTCCTCAGTGTTCCAATCTCACCTTTGCAGGCAAATGACTTGGACTTCTGATACTGGCCCATTATCCGAACGCTCACGTAAATGTCTTCTTGGGATGGTAACACCACCCCTGGACAAGTTATCTATAGGAGGAAAAACATTAACACGATGTCATCTTACACCATATTTTATATCATTATATTTTACATTATCTTTCATGTACAATGCTGCTCCTTTGAGCTTTCTATTCATCAAAAAATCCTGAAAAAAATATCACAACTGCTGAAATGTTTCTTGAGCACCAAATCAGCATATTAGAATGATTTCTCAAGGATCTTATGACACTAAACATGTAATGGATGAAGAAAATGTAGTTTTGCCATCACATTTTAAAACACATTAAAATAGAAAACAGTTATTTTAAATTGCAATAACAGTTCACAAAATGACTGTTTTTAGTCTATTTTTATTCAAATAAATGCAGATTTGAAAAATCTCAACAGTAAAAAAATCTTAACAATCGAACTTCTAATTTTACAAAAACCTACATATTAATTAATATCCATGATTTTCATTCCACATTGTCTATCTCCGAATGAAAAGCAACTACTTCCTCTTCCTTGTCACACTTTAATGTGAATGTCTGAAGAGTGATCACTTTGATTGCAGTATTAAAATAATCATCAAAAATTCCTGCAGGTCAGAAGATAATATCTCTTATATTCATGATGCACTATATGAAAAACAAAAGCTCTGTCTGAACCAAAAAACTACTAGATGCTAACAGCTTGGCTGAATATGAAGTCGTTTGCATGTGCATTGCTTTTAATAAACAACACATCGGAGGCTGGAATGAATGCAGGAGAGTTTATAATCATGTTTCTGCTCGTTGCAGCTTTGATGGCTGATGGACTGACTGACTACTAAACATCCGTGATACAGTAGCCACTTGTTGCTAACAGTATGCTAACACGGAAACTTCTATCATAACACACGCAAACAGGAATATTTGTGTTGTTGTTGAGTGAAAAAGGCAGAATGGGACGCGGGCTGATGTACTTACAGATTGGATATCCACCTCGACAGTGCATTTTAGCGCTTTTTGTCGCATTTGTGAAGCTGAAGGCTTCCTGGGCGGCGTCAGTCCGCCCATGTTTTTAAACTTGGTTGCTATGACAACAGCCCAAGCGACCACTGCCGTGAAACTGAGAGGAAATGACGACACGATCAAGTGACTAAATGACAACAAAAAATCTTTAAAATAAATGTAGAAATAACAATTGTTTTTTAAGGCGGAAGACAGAAGTTTAGCTAAAGGCTAGAGAGTTCAACACTCCCTAAAACAATAGTCTACAAAATAAAAAAAGTTGTAAAATCTAAAATAAATAAAATATGAAAGCTACTACTTTTAATAAAAGTGAAATAGATATTTTTTTTCTTAACTCAAACAGATTATTTAGTTTGACTCTACAACAAAATACTGTAGTTGCTATAATTAGTGTTACTAATTATTAACTATAACATACACATTTCTATATAGGACAAACAATTGTTGTATGCTGAAGAGCCAATCCAAGATTTGTGTCAACTCTGTAAAAAGTGAATCTTGTAAAGAAATTTGTAAGAAAATGCACAGTTAAGAGTATTTGGTCCTAAAAACAGCTGCACTTCAAGTCATGAGGGGCCAGGAGTGATTTGACACACAAGGACACATTCAGACACGGGAATTTGAAAAGTAATGACTATTTTTGAACACGTAGGGTGAAGGAAAGTAGAAATGTCTAAAAGTGGGGTGACATTAGTTCACTAAGTCTCTGTTTTAAGCTGCTTATAATGATGTTCAATAAGAATCTGCCCTCGAAGTGAACCATACCACCGCTAGTGCTGAGAGACAGACCTCACAGAGAATCACCGAGGCCAGTTAACTTGTGCACAGGATTGGACCATGTCGATGTTTAAGAAGGGAAATGCAAACAGTTCACAGCAGCCTAAGGGCAATTAGGATGTGTTTGTGGCAGCGAGGTGAGCCAAGCATAAGGGACTAATGGTTCGAGGCTCTGGTTAAAATGACAGCGCAGTGGGGAGGTGAGGCTCTCCATAAGCAGAAAGGCTTTTAGGTATGACAGCGCCATTACTTGTGTGTGTGTTTGTCGAGATTCTGTAGATGGATGTGTTTTCTCATTCACATTAGCTCTCACCATCTTCTCTTCTACCATCTAAAATGCAAGTCATTTGTTTTTGCCTTTTCTGACTGATTGCCTCAGTTATTCCGTATGACTGGCCTGAAAAATACACGCTGCTTTTCACACTTCTTGACTGATAGCTTGAGCCATTCAGTATTTTAGCCCCCTCACACTGTGTTCTGTGTGTGGACAGATCAGACACTGTTTGGAGATGCTGTGTTACAGGCTTAACAGACTCTGTATTAGAGTACTTTGGTGAACAGCAGACAATGTGTTGATGCTTATTGCCCTGAGACTATGATGAGAGGATTAAAATGCATTGTTTTTTTAACAGCATTTCAAAATTACTTCTGCTGGATTTCAATATAAGCACTTAATAAGACACTGGAAAGCCATTTTTTATCAAACACTTTATTAGAAGCAAATTTATGAACACAGAGCATGAATATAATAAAACATCACAGGTCAATTGCTTTTTATTTAAGCAATTTTCAAACATTCAAGTTTGAATAAACAACTCAAGATGGCTATCTAGACAATTAAAGAATTCATAAAAGTAATCACTTTATCAGAATGAGTACAGCTGTGAAATACAATTTCTGTACTGATAATAGGCAACTCCAAATGCAAGGCAAAGAAAGTAGCTGGTATTCAACAAAGCACTAAAAAAGCAATAAATGTAGCAGGTGGGATAATTTACAGTTGATGTTTTCTCTGTGCAATATCTCACAAGTGAGAATTAATACAGAAGACTTATTCACAGTCGTTGAGTCCTATCAGCACATAAAAACTTAGACAACAAATATCTGGTGGATTGCTGTGGGCTGATATGAAAACGTAATTTGCAAGTGGACCATAGTTCACAACGTCTCACTCGAGGATGTGGAACTGTACAGTATTCCCTGTGTTTTTAGTAATCCCTGACTCCATGGGGTTTTCTGTCACTTTTAACCTTCCCATTTCCAGCACTGTTTCCTTGATGACTGGTGGATGTTCCATCGAAAGCGCTGAAAGACATAAAGGATGTTTCTTAGTGGAGATTATGATTATACATGATTATGTAATGTGTGAAGTCACGGATGCACATCATGGAGCTAGTGCAAAACGAGCATTTGTGATTAAAAAGTATATAAATATTCTTTCTTTCTTTTTTTTTTAGAAAATGGCCAATCATTTTGCTAAATAAAAGCCTTATTCATTGGCTGAGACTGTGTAGAGCCCTTTGAAACTGCAATTTGGGCCTTCAACCCTTTGGGTCCCACTGAATTCCACTATATAGAGAAATATCCTGGAAATATTTCTTCAAAAACCTTCATTTATTTTTGACTGAATAAAGAAAGACACGATGACATGGGGGTGAGTAAATTATCAGGAAATGTTTATTCTGGAAGTGAACTAATCCTTTAACAAATTAAACTAAATACAGTTTTGCCAATTACCACCTTAAGTTTCAAGTTGTTTAAATATTGCAAATATATATGACTCATTTAAGTAATAAAAAAGTACAAAGTGGCTCATCTTATACAAAGACTGTCTTCTAGTAGGACTGTAGTATTAACTATCTATGTAATATTATTCATAAGGATATGGAAAACAAAAACAAACCCATCAGTGCCATTGCTGTGAGATAATGAAATATGTGATTGCATTATGCACCTGTTAATGTGTCCTGTGAGTCTGCTTTCTTCTATGAGGTTGTTCAGTTTGTAGTAATCCAGGAATGTCCGGGCCACGTTTCTGCCCAGCTTCATGTCTGGATGAGGAAATTAAGGAACCTTTGTGATCACATAACAGATTATTACTGTACAACGACTGCACCTCTCAGCTGTGGAACCCTACACAGATGGGGTTTTTTTTGTGACCTTCATATGCATATATATTGGTCTTTTGACTGTTTTATTGTAATTGGTAAAAACTTGCCAGCATTGAAGAGTCAAATACCTTGAGCCCACTCCAGCAGTCTGTCTCTGTATTCCTAAAGAGACAGTCGACAACAAAGCAATATTGGAACGCCTCCTAGGCCCCAGCACAGTTAGAGCGTCTGATCCCTCGGAACCTTTAAATCTCTGTTCTGACGTGCCACTTTTAATTGAAAAATAAATAAATAAATAAATAAATAAGAGCCCGATTTTCTCCCATCTCGTACCAACGCGACCATTTGCAGTAAATAACTGGCCAATACCCAGCAGAGCAATGCGGAGAGTAAATAAGCGGGACAGGCGAGCCAGCGCTCAGCTCCTCGTGAGGATAAATCAAACGCCTCTCGGTCAAGTCAGCCAAAAGGAAAAAAATGCATCTCATTCCTGCAGTTACTTACAGCCGGAGCTTTATTTAAATTCATACATCTACTCCACAACCCCCCCCCCACAAGCCTTTCTTCCACCGTGCCCACGTTACAGAGCACATCAATTACCAAAAGCACTGTATCAAAGAGCTGTGAGGGCACTTACAATGCAGCTGAAAGAGTGGGAGCCGTTTAACTCCAACAACCACAAGCCAGGCGAACGTTAAACGGAAATCATTTTCTTTTAACCTAAAGGAATAGTTCATCCGCAAATGAAAATTCTGTCATCATTTACTCACCCTCATGTTGTTCCAAACCCGACTTACTTTCTTCCGCTGAACACAAAAGGAGACATTTCAAAGAATATACAGGAGATTTTTTTCCCTGCAACTACAAATAATGGAGGCCGGAGCATTCAGGCTTCAAAAAAGATGCCAAAGTAGTAGTTCATATGACGACATATAATAATATGATCATAAACGAACAGACCGAACCAAATATCTGCCCTAGCTTCATTTGGTGATACAACAGAGCTTATGATGTCCAGCTGAACAAATTGAACAAATCATTGTTTTGGGACAGATCTCGTTTTGGTTGATCTCGTTTGCAAAAGTGGTCTGAATGACTCATTCCAAAATTAAACTGATGAAGTTTTCAAGTTCAACATCTCACTAAAAATGAGGATTATCAGTGAATAATAACTTCCATTTGTGTTTGTTCCTCACAAAATATACATAATACATGAGTCTTATAAACTGCTTTTGTGATTCATTAGTTTATTGTGTTTTTTTTTTTTTGTAGCTAAAAAGCTACATTACATTCTTTTAAATATCTTCTTTTGTGTTCCACAGAAGAAAGTCAGTCATACAGGTTTGGAACAACATGAGATTTTTTTTATTTTATAGGCGACCTGTGTTTTTAAACTGTACGTTTCAGAGAAAAGCTTGATCTTGTGATATAGATCATACAGTCTATGTGTGTTACGGACTGTGATGGATGTCTGTGTTGCAGGACACTGGCTCAGAATAGATGTTCCATCATGATCTGATAAGGAAGGTTTTCTCCAGCTGTGTGTTGTGGTTAACGGGCTGCTCTTTTGGGGCCGGACACTGTTGATGAATGAACACAGAGGTGTTATTTTTCACCTTTGGCTGTCAGACCTTTACCGATGTTCTGAGATGACATGTCTGACTGTCAGGGCTGTTGGAGTGAAACAAGAGCCCTGGAAGAAAAACAAGGTGCAAAGCGATTCAGTCGTTTTTTATTTTTATTTTTCCAATTTCTTCCAACAGTCAAAAATCTCCCTGGTCACATAAATCCCGAGGCCATGGCTGGAATCCTATTATCCAAAGCTGTTAACTCATAAACAATCCCTCCTTGATGGGAATGCACCAACCAAAGGACTTTGTGTCATGTCTCGTGCATGTAAATGACACGCACATATTCACACCCTAAATGACAATTCAATCCATTTTCTACTCTGATTTACTTGTGCACTACTGTGTTATTCATAACCGCATCAATCGCCAAATATATTATGACCATTTGTCAGTGAAATAAACAGGCGCTCGACATGACCTTGATTAGCAGAGAGGTCAAAGCGTCTGTGTTTAAACCTTCCATCTGGGCTCTCGGATCCAGCCGTTTGCTCATCGCCCCCCTGCTCTCTGTGGCCTTGACAGCCACTGCAGTGTACGGAGCCATTCTGGGTTCCATCCCTCACCCAGCGGGCTGATGGGAACTCTCTCCATGACTCCAGCCCCTGTCTTCACACCCCATCTGGCCAGGGTTGCAAACACTGCAGCCTTCCAAAAACAACGGCTATTTTTGGATGCTGGGCAGGGAAGATGGCACAGTTCACTTTGAAAGGATGACGCAGAAGACATGGCATGGCATGACATGGCATTTCTGTTATGTTTCTAATGTGCACCGTATTGATTAAGCAACAGCGTAAAAGACCACAAAGAAAATGGCTACTTCAGTGGTGCTCAATTGGTTTTGCTTTGTGGCAACTCGACACAGCACCAAAATAGTTTATTATGCAAAATGTTGTAATATAGAAATAAATGAAAATAATACTACTACTAATAAATGAAAATAAATATATTATGAAAAAAAATACTGAATTGTATAATAATAACTGAAAATAAATATGATGATATTATAGGAAAATTAAACAGAAAAATGAATGACTGAAATGTATAATAATAATAATAATAATAATAAAATTAAGATAACAGTGTTCAAAAATAAATATATTGTTTGATTATTATTATTAATAAAGTAATAATATATTTACATAAGGAAATTTACAAAATATCTTTACGTAATATTCTAATGATTTTTGGCATAAAATAAAAATCAATCATTTTGACCCATACAATGTATTTTTACTGCTACAAATATACCCCAGCGACTTAAGACTTAAGGTCACAAATAAGAATACAAAATAATAATCATTATATAATCCAAAATAATAGTACTATGTAAAATTAAACAAAAATGCAAAAAATTAAGACAATATTATGCAAAATTAAAAGTAGTTTAAAATGATAATGATATGCAAAATTTTAAAAAGTTTGTTTTAGAATAATAAAATAAATAATCCCAAATAATATTGCTATGCAAAATTAAACATGTTAATAATAATAATAATAAATAACAATAATAAAGTTATGTAAAATACAAGATTGTTTGTTTTAAAACAATACAACATAATACATTAAATAATCTAAATAATAACAGTAAGAAAATGTTGAAATAATAATATAGCTTTTATAATAGCTTTGTTGTAGCACTTCTCAGAACAGACTAGCAATCCATTTTTGATTTGCAAGCCACCAGTCGAGATCCACTGGCCTTTTGTGTTATCAAGTCTGGCAGAAGCAACAAAATATTATGCCAGTGTCCTCAAATCTCTCTCATCCATGACATCTTTGCTTTGACCTCGTAAAAAGTTTCATGCTTCCCCTCGATAAACAGAAACTCTTCCAGCCAGCGAGTATGTGCGTACGTGGAGCCCTGACAGAAATAGCCCGGGACCCTGCCGTGTGCAGATGGCCTCTCCACTTGTGATGTCACATCATACCCATTTATAACAGGAAATATGTGATGGAAGGTCTGATGAGGAAGAGGAGAAGACTTCATCAGCATCACAGCTGTGAGTGGGACTCTCCTGTGCTCTGATTGGCTGTTGGCCACGGCCCAGCAGCAACCAGAATGCCTAGAACAACCTGGAAGAAGGGGGAAATGTGAGGTACTGCCAGAACGTGGGATGAGGCCTGTGGAGGGCCGGAATTTTCCAAAACATCCACCGTTCCACCTGGACGGTAGACGAGAGCTGTTGCATAATAATGAGACATGAAGGTTAGGCATCCCGTGTGGTGAAGTGGTCACGATCGCATAACAGAAGCCAGACTGCAAACATCATAAGACAGAATTACTCTTCACATTTAATCACTCAGATGTGATGGGAATCCTAATAAATGGGGGGGAATTTTGTTTAGAAGTAAACAGTTTAACATTATGAAAATAACCCCTAAACCAGATGTTCTCAGTCATTTTTATATATAAAAAATGGGTGACTATTTGTCTGCAAAAATTCTCACGAAAACTAACACATTTTACTATTCAGTCTAATATTTCATTATTATTAATGTCAGGGTTTTCAAGAAGTTGTTAAAAGTAGATCAATTAAAAAATAAAAAATAAAAAAACATAAAATGAGAACATCTCACCGGCTCTGTAACATCCAATATGGGTCGTATTTGGTCTTAATGCAATCAAGAGCGCTGGATTTTGCACAAATAAGTGCAAGTTGACAGTACCAGCTGTTTTAGGACACTCAATCTGTGATTCTTCTGCATATTCACCCTTTGCAGCAGCTGGCTTTGTGTGTGTTTTAGCCTACATTTCACATAATATTTTAAGAGAAGCTGCATATTTTATATCTATGGCTATGCTAAAAAACCAATAAATATCCCTATAAATTTGATAACTTCAGCCCTATTTTTAAAATGTTTTTGCCATCTACATGATCAAATATAAAGCAGTTTTATTTGTATCTTTTAAAAAATATAATATATGCATGAATGGAAATACAACAGTTCAAAAGGCTCTAAAGTCTAAAATCTCAGCATGGCTCTTCACATTATGTTGCAGAAATCTGGAGGTTTCAGTTAACATATTAATATGCCCAGATTTTTCCCAGATATGTTGTAGTAAGAATCATTTGCACAATGTTTCATACTGTGCAACATATTGTGCAATTTTTGTTGAATAAAATACAGCTAATTCTCTGTCTAAACAGAAATTCCAACAGAAATGTATGTATACATTGAAATTATGAGAGTAAACGTCTAGAAATGGCAGCATGACTTAAACACCACCGCATGACACATTATCAAACAGTCAAGTTTTCAAATGCCCTTTCTAAAGTCTCCCAAAAACTATTTACAGATTGAGCTATAGAGCCTTTTTGGGTTTCCCGTGGGCTTAAATGGGTTAAGCAGTCCGTGTCATTGATGCGTGTGAGGTTTTTAATGTCATCGGCATATGCTCGGATGTTTGGATCGATCGCCGTCTTTGTTGCGACTCAAGGACGGGTCTCCAAGGGGCTGATGAGACAAGACGGAGATGGACGTTTCCATGGCCTGACAAATAATTTGTTTACCGGACTGTGTATCCGCACGCAAACGCTCCCACACAGACAAACGGACAATGATGGCCCAATGACAAGAAACAAGGCACCCTGGTCTGGAGCCGGCCGTGTGTTAACAAGCAGACAAATTAGGGACAAGAGTGGCATCAATACAGTGGAGTGACAGGCCTGTCACAAGGTGTCACAAAGTGCCAATTAACAATGCTAATTAAAACAGTAAACAAGAGCACATAAAGCACGCAGCTATTGTCTCCCTGCTGCTCGAACTCTCAGTAAGGACCTTTCGTCCGGCCTCTGTAGGGTGAAACCGAAGTTAACAGCTCTAGAGGACAAACTCTGGCTTTGGAATTGCATTTGGCAGGAATCTGAGCAGGAAATTTTTTAATAATGCTTCCAAAGTGCCTCAACATTCATCTATGTACAGTATTTAATCAAATACATCAATGTGTCACGCACACACACATGCATCTAGACAGTCTGCAACGTACATGATGTTACTTGGCAGACCGCTTACTGCCATTTTCCCATCAGAGACGGCCCTGCTGTAGTGTTAATGGGAAGGAGATGACCATGAGCAGTGGTGCTAAAGGGCTGAGATAAGCACTCTGGTATGAAGTATTGGCTTTAAGAGCAATGCAGAGGTACAGTGGCTGGATTGGCCACAAGCCGGGTCCGACTGCACCCACACAATCAAATCCATTTCATGCCATAAAGCTCTCAAAGACCAGCACATTGCCGTATCTGATGACCTCTCAAGACAATCTACTCCGCAGATAGAGAGTTAGAGAGAGAGAGAAATATCCATTCCGTTATGACCATTAGAAGTTTCTTAACTCACAATGGAATACACTGAATGCATCTAAACCCATCTAAACCATCAGTCAAAGAGTATAAAATCTGATTGAGAACCGACAACTGATGACAAAAACACATCTTATTTCCAAACATCCGAATCCTTTTAAAGGGATAGTTCAGCCAAAAATAAAATTTCTGTCATCAAATATACCATATATTATCTTGAAAAGTGTTTCAACTGTTTTTGTCCACATAATGAACGTCAGTGGGGTCCAAAAAGCATTGGACTGACTTTCATTGAACGGACAAATGTGACATTTGTCAATATTTATGTTCCACAGAAGAAAGCAAGTTTGGAACAACATGAGTGTGAGTAAATGATGGCAGATTTGTATTCGTGGGTGAACTGTCCCTTTAAGTGTTCACAATAGCAAGTAATTAAAATCTTAATTTATCACTGCTGCAGACATGCTACACATAAAAATTAGGAACAGCTAATGAGGCATTAAGAGTGTTGCAGTGAGAAAGACACTATGAAACTGTAGCTTGCGTAGCTAGCTATTTATAATTTCATTTAAATACAGCCAAGCTAGCTTTTAAAAAAGAATTTAACTCACACTACAAGATAACAAAAAGTAGCTAATTACATTGAAGCTAAGGGGCACTATCTTTTAAATTATATAATTATCAGATTAAAAGATAATAAAAGCTGATTCATGAATGAATTAGAGTGACAGCATCAAATTTAAATAAATAATACTCTTGTCATGCCAAACCTTTCTGGGGGTTTTTTCTTCACAGAACACAAAAGGAGCAATTAACTGGTTGCTTTTTTCTATACAATTACAATAAATAAAAAAATAAGCTTTCAAGCTTTGAATAGACACAAAAGCATGAAAATAACATAAAAATGCAGTGAGAATGTTAACAGATGGCCTTCTTGACTCTAACGCTATCCTCAAAATCTGAAAGGCTGAGAAAACACTTCAGGCTTGGGTAACACTTTAAAATAAAGTCTCATTTATTAACATTAATATAGTTAACGAACTTAAAAATTAACAATACTTATACAGCATCTATTAATTGCAGTTAATGGTAATTTTAACATTTACTACTACATTTAGTTAAACAATGAACAACTAACTAAGATTAACAAAGATTAATAGGTATTGCAAAAAAATTACAGCTCATTGTTAGTTCATGTTTGCTAATGCATTAGCTAATGTTAACAAATGAGACCTTATTGTAAAGTGTTACAGATTGTTGTTCCAGGATCAACAAAGGACATTGATCCAGGAATATGTCTGTCTTGGGTAAATCACGTTAAGCCTTCTGCAAAGCATGCATATGATTTCCACAGTCTTGCTGTGGCCTGTGTATCCCTACATTGTTGTATTACAGGTTACTGTTAACTCAATTTTCTGGAGGGTTTAAAGACCTCTCATCCTTTTTAGCTTGATTGAAAGGGCTAAATTTCAAATATACAGTATGAATACGGCCTTGTATTGTCATGTTTGAAATGCTATTATTTGGAATTCAAAAAAGGCCCTTCTTATGTTCTTTACTACACCTCTGCCAATCAGGCCATTGTTCAGGCTGAGCTCATGTCAGCCATTGGCAGTTAACTTGAGGATCAACAGAATTGTCTTTGGAAAAGGCTGTGACTGATGTTAAAGGCAGCTGGATCCACTGAGCTGCCTGATCCGACATTGTGCTTGTGCTGGATCGCTTTATATGTACGGCTCATTCTCAAGACAGCAGTGCAACATTTAAGGTCGCTGGTTCCAAACCGAAGCGTCTGACATTGAAGGGTGGTGCTTGATTGAGTGGGACTT
>JAFVLL020014545.1:0-11042 GCA_021397915.2 Tor tambroides | reverse complement strand
TTTTTGGTAACTTCATGCCTTAACTGACGGCATAACTAGGACATTGCATGCATGTAGTTTCTTTCGCTGTTTGATATGAAATGATACAGGCTACAACGTGCGTGTATTTGAAGAGCGTGCGCTACGAGCACAGTATCTTTTCCGCGCTCGTTTGACAATACGGAGGTGAAGTTAGAGCGCGTCTGAAGCGTCTCCCGTTTGATGTGGTCATAAAGACGTTCTGCATCTAAATAAATGCAATCCTTTTCAAGAAAAAAGAAACGGAGGCAGCAGTTGCGAATGGGGTGGCCAACCCTAGCCCCGCCCCTGCGTTAATTGCGTTAAATATTTTTAACGCGTTAATCAGAAAAAATTAATCGCATGCGTTAACGTGCTAATTTTGACACCACTAATATAGCTCTGAAGTGAACTAACCCTGGAACATAACCTGCTCAGGAGCAGTTGCCAAGTTGCTATGGTTACTTACATACCCTGAAAGTAACCTCTGATTTTGGAACCGAAAGCTGAGGTTATCCGCTCGCTTATCCTCAAACTTACCCGGGTATGTCACATAACCTGCTTTCTGGAATACACCCCAGCTCTGGTGATGTTCATGTTTATGTAGACGCTGGAAACAGCATTAGTGTCATGCGTACTTCAGTATGTAGTAGATAACACAACACCACTCAGAGACATGCAGAAACAAGCAGATATAGCAGTCTGTTTGTGCTTTAATATTCACAGACACATATCATATCCACTTTTGATTTATCCATCCATCAGATTGTGTGTTTTACTTGACATCCTGGTTATTCTGTAAATTACATGTTACACAGCCTGCTGCTCATAGCTGCTGAAGCGTCTTTGGTGTTTCCATGTTTTCTACAAAATGAACATTGGCGGGCGACACAATGACACTATGGACACGGTCCATGTCACTTATCAAAATTGTTTAAATCCAGAGAAATAAGCATTCTTTGAAACATTTGGGATAATGTAAGTACACAAGTCAGCAAAATATATAACACTGTTCTAGTGGTTTTTGGATATTTTAATAAAAAAAATCTTACATATTGTGCCTTTAACGTGCTTGTTATAATCAGCTCAGAAGTTTCGTCTGAATTGCACGTGATTCTACTTTCTCATGCAAATGACTTGTTGCACTTATGACTATAATAAGCACGGTCGGCATCAATTCTAGTCGGGTTAAACCTAATTACTGTAGAAATGGTCTGTTTTTCCCGGTCATCGTTAGCTGAAGCTGTGTGTGAACGAGTCGCGGCTGCAGAGTGTGAGCTGCTCCGTCTCACAGCCTCAGAGAGAGATTCTCCGGTACAACGCTCCACAACAACACTTAGCTGCCTGCAGATGTGTCTGCCTTTAAATCATTTGTCCTCTGTAATGTAGTTTAAACGTGGGGTCTATGACGTCTTTTACAAAACACGTTTTTCCCACTCCGCAGTCGCACTCCAGTTGCTCATCCGCAGCGTCGCCAGAACTCCAGTCAGGATCCATTAGCTTTTGCGCAGCGTCAGACGACTTTTTCAGAACTCCATTCTTTCCAAGAGATACATTTTGTCCCCTAACCGATATAGAGCGTTGTCGCCGTTTCCTAGAATCTTGATTGACTGTTTTAATCCACGACGATCCTCTGTTGTTTTTTACTTCCTCTTTTTGGCTGGGTTTGGTTTCTCCGTGTCGTAAACTCTAGGGGGCGAGGCTTCTAAACCGGGGTGTTTTTAGGGGTGTGATATTCAAACAGCGATTGTTTTCTGCCGCCACATTTATCAACGTGCGATCATTCGTACGATGAGATTGGCGGCATACGAATGTTTCATGAATCGCACGTGAAGTTCAGCCTGCCACAGGAGCTGCTGAAACAGTTCGAATCCGCCATCAATGAATCCATCCTCTGCACTTCAATAACTGTCTGGTTCAGCTCAGCTACCAAATCTGACCTCAGAAGACTACAGAGGGTAGTCCGGACTGCTGAGCGAATCATTGGTACAACCCTCCCCAGTCTCCAAGAACTGTACTTATCCAAAGTGAGCAAAAGGGCTAAGAAAAATGTATTCAATTAATTTATATTTATGCAAAATAATAATAATAATTATAGTAATTAGTGCTGTCAAACGATTAATCACGATTAATCGCATCCAAAATAAGTTTTTGTTTACATAATACAGTATATGTGTTTGTACTGTGTATACTTTTTATGTATATATAAATACACACATACAGTATATACTTAGAAAATATCTACATGTATATATTTATATATATATGGGTCATTGACGTATAAGGATTTTCGACAGGCCAATTTTAAAATACAAAAAATAATAATATTTACTGTAATTGTTCAAACATTAAGAATGTTGTGCACATAAATTCATAATAAAATTTTAAATTAAGTGATTTTAGTGGTTTTTCATCTAGATGAATTGGCTGTAGCCTTAAAAAATGTCATGTGGTGCGACCATGATTTATATTAAAATTAAATAATTTCCTTAACATGTTTAACATTTTTTACAAATGTTCTCAGTAATTAAAGTGTTTAGAAACAAAATATTTGGCATTTAATTAGGGTTTTTGTAAATAATGATCTCTTATTTTTGTTCTATAATTTCAGAGTTGCCTTCTTAAATTTAGTTAACAGATTTATTTTTCCTGCAAATTGCATAAAAATGTTTTAAAAATACCATTCACTTAAGCATACTGTATCAGTGATTCATATTTCAACCACAGAAATTAGATATTTTGTTTGTATTTTAATACAGTTATTGCTATTATTGGTCGCACCACACGAGTGGTCGCTCCAAATGACAAAAATACCTTATATCATTAAAAATCTATTTAAAAAGACGTGTGAAAAGTGCAGCATTTTTTTAGCCCCAGTTATTTCTGTACTTTGCCCAATATTGGCTGCTCAATTGACCCTTTCGCTGGGAGTTTGATTAACAGGCAGTCTGACATATTATAACGCCGAAAAACAAACCAGACAGGAGAGTAAATTAACGTCGGTGGGCTTGAACTTGAAAAATGGTGTGTACTGACATCTTTTCACAGTTGAAACAAGATACCTTCTGATGTTCATTCATGTTTATTTTGTGCTATGACTAGTAAAGATGAAGAGATGATCGGTTCATATGCCGCTTGAAATGAGGCACTACAGCGATTTGGCACTACATGTTAAAGAGCCACAAAACAGTATTTGTTGTTTGAATTTCTTTTTAAAAAAATGACAAAATTTGAACACTGAGGCTTTGTTTCATACTAAACGTAACCAGCTCTGTCTTGTCTGTCAGTGTCCTTTTTGCACCGTGATTTATTTTTCAATGCGTGAGAACACGATGTGTGGCATAAAAGTGCCATGGTTTGTCAGATGTAGCAACAGTAACTAAGGTGGGTAGGTCTTTGCAAAAGGTCAATTTAGGGTAGAGGGAGGTTGCTGGCTCAGGTTCTAAGATGACAACATGAACATCTTTCTTATAGTAGAAAATGACTTCTGGAGTTTGTGCTAGACTGCAGGGTCAGAATTAACATGCTGCCTAGGGTGAGCGTTTATTTTACTTTGCTTGGAATTATAATCTGGTAGAATAGATTAAAATAGTTATTAATAAATAATGAATTACTAATAAATGCATAATTACCAAACTAAAATTACAATGCTCTGAATATATATATATATTTTTTTTTTGCATTTTTTCTCATATTGTACAAAGATTAAACATAAACAGTCTGAAATGAACCAAATTGCATAAAAATATATTCCAAATTATACTAAAATAAAGTATTGTATGTAAATAAACCATCAACTGAATATAAAAGCAACAAAGTGCCAATCTGGGACATATGTCTATAATGGAAAACACTCTGCAGTGGTCGCACCACATGATATTTGGTCGCACCACATGATATTTTCAAATTCAATCAAAATTTACAAGCACAGAATTGGTCACCTAAACAAAACAAGCTAGCTTCCCACAAAAGGTAACTATGAAATTTATAATGAAAATAAATAATTGCAGAAATAACTTATTCATTGTTTTTTTGCGGTCATACCACATGATATCCAAATGTGGTAACTACTAGGGGTGTGCAGAGGAGCCATTATTTGTATCTGTGACGATCTCAAAATTATTTGTATCTGTATTCGGATGGATCCGGAAGTGGGTGTGGCTTATACCGGAAGTTCGTCAAATTACATGAAAATACCATTTTAAATACAAATCTGTTTGATTAGTAGATTTCATTTAACAAATATGCCTTGTATAACTAAAGAAAGTATTCTTTTTTTATTATAATTATGACTTTGTAAATATCTTCTATTTAAAACTACAGAAAATGTTGATCAAAAAAAGAAAAATAACTTTATTCTTCTTGTTTTCCAGTGAAACTTTGTGTACAAATTTGTCAAGAGACAAGCATCCACAATCTTAAATAAGAGCACTAGTAGAAAAAAAAGAAGCTGAAAAAAAAATAGAAATGGAAAGAAAGTGTTCAGTAGCCTACGCATAGCAGAATGACAATAAAGCTCACTTGAACTTGACTTAGAGATCATGTGTTGTGGGAGTCATTTATGAGTATTTTATCAGAAGAGCGCAACAAATCATTTAGACCCTCCAAAAGCCTTGATCAAACATCGCTTTTCTTCGTCTTGTATAATTAAATGTAATGCCATTCACGAAAAGGGCTAATGTAATGCGTTTTTACAGTTGGATTTCAAAAAGGTTTGAAGTTAGGACCGTTTTTAGGATATTTTTGTCAAGTTAGTTGATATAACTCCAGACAAAGCTCTGATTTCTGAGAGACGCGCATAGACCCCAACGCGGCTATTGATTTGCGCTCATTTCATTCATACTGGCTATAGTTTACACTCATTCACTTTACACATTTACACTCCAGACCTCCGTAAATGTTTCATGTTCAAAAGTAAAATTTGAAAACATGAAAAATTATTTAAAATCATGTCGCTGAATAAATTCTGAGTGAATGAGTTTGGCGCAAGTGCAGCCTCCACTCCGCTCCGCCATGTTGCCAGATCTAGTTATTATAAGCGTCGCTGGACTTGTTTTAATACTAAATGTAACAGCGTTAATAAAGTAATTAGGGCATTAAGGTTCGAGATTATGTGTCCTATTTGTAAAATATAAGATTTAAACTTATTTTGGTGCATTTTTCAGGGGGTTGGTTGTGTTTGTAGCAATATCTGGCAACACTGCTTCGACGGCACTGACGGTCAGCAATCAAAAAAGGAGCGCGCGGATAGTTTATTGCTGAGGAGACCACATTCGTTAGACAAACGCAATGATCACCATGATATTATCTGTACGAAACTGTGTCAAACGCTATCAAAGCAGTACTAGCCATTATTATTGCACAAATCTTAACAACCGCAGACCTCACTAATGTAGTGCTGTTCCAGCAAACGTGTGATTGTGTCTGCTGAATATTTTTTCTGTTATTCGGATAAATTCGTTATTCGTTTTGAAGCCATTATCCGTGCCTTTCCGAATAAGGTATTCGGCTTTGGGCACATCCCTAGTAACTACATACCATCCGTTAAAAAGATTCTTTTTTTCCAAATTTGAAAGAGACTTACAAACCTGCCTGATGCTTCCATGGGACCCTGGCAAATTGGTATATGATGCAAAGTCTTATCTTTGAATGGATTTCAACATAAAAGTCCGAAAATGGTAGTTTCTTGATGGTCTCACCACATGATATTTCATAAAATGGAAATCATCGGACAAAGTTTGTTTGTATATTATGATGGAAATATAAATACAAATGCTTTGCAATTTTATACAGTATTACAAAACACTTTGGAAATTATGCCAAATAGTGCAGAAAATTAATCTGAATAAATTTAGGGTAATTTCAAAGATGTTTACAAAAAAAATGTTATGGCCAGACAGTCGCACCACATGATATTTTGACAGTTTGAATAACAGAAAAATTACAAATAACTAATGTTTTTTGAAAAGTTAAAGTGAGTTCATATATGGGAGAGGCCCTTCATATATATGGCATCTTTTTTATGCATTTAAACCTATTTTTAACTGAGAAAACGCAATCGGACAGAAAATATAGGCGTCACATTATACTTGAATATATACTGTAGTAATCTTAGCTCAAGGAGGAATATTATTAATTAATCATAACTCTTTATGATTAATTATAATATTTGGATAAGTTAATAGAATTAGCTTGATAAAGCAGAATTTACAGTACAATCAATTGACCAGGTCGTCTAGTGAATGCTCAGTGTATTGATTATTTATGAATTCAAAGAAATCTTAATTTCCAGGGTAAGAGAAATACCCTTTTTTTTTAAAGATACAGTACTACTCAGAGCATGTAACAAGATCGAAATTGTTAAATTGAGTTTGTTGCAAGCAGGGAATCAGAAACAAAAACTCATATGTATTGTGCACAAGGTTTTATTAACTAAATCACAAACACATAACTAGACTAAACAAACACATACATATACACATATATATACACACACACACACATCACACATACGTGGTTCATGGGGACGATAAGTGAGACTGGATAAATAAAACCAGACAGAAACAGGGGAAATGAGGCTGAGTTGACCATCAGTCTCTAATTCAAAGCACAGTATACGATAGTTTACAACAAACCTCTGTGTGGTGAAATGAACAATACTTGCATTTGGATACTTGCAACGAGAACGAGAGTCCCGTGAAGCTTCTGAAGAAGGTCTGGATGGTTCCATTCGATGGCCGAAGTTGCAATCTCTTGAAACTCCGAGGTTGTTCTTGACTCTGTTAGGAGAGAGGACTCTCCCAAGTAAGCATATGGCTGGGTGTAAAATGGGGTCTGTTGGCCCTGTGGGCCGCAGTGGAACTGCAGGCCGCAATCCATAGACGAAGATGCAGAGACTGCCTGGAGTGGGGAGAGAGAAATGTCTGAGCGATTGCCTTTCCATGATGGTGAATTCCAGGGTTGAGTGAAGATGAACTCCAGTAGTCAGGAGCCATCTCCCCAGGGTGGGGAGACCGCACACGGCTCTATGTTAGGGCCTGCCGGGCACACCCGCACCGGCTCAGGCGCTCCATGAGTCCAACCACACAGGCAGAAATCGGAAGATTTTGCAGAAGAGAGGCGGACCTGTGCGTGAGCCCTTTAAAGTCAGGGAAGAGTCGCACCTTTCAGGATGGGCTTGACCAATGAGAGAGGCTGAATTTCCAAGCGGGAGGCTGGAAATATTGGGAGATTTTATGACCCTTTGTGTGAGAGCATGGTTCGAAAGGCTCTGGCAGTCTATAAAAATTTTAAGTACTGCGAGTAAATTACTTGGTATCCCTGTGATGGGTTTACATCAAATTTATCAGACTAGATGTCTTGGTAAAGCTACGAAAATTATATCTGACAATAGGCATCCACTGCATAATGAGTTTGAGCTTTTACCTTCAGGTAGAAGATTTAGGATACCAGGGTTTTTTAAAAATAGGGGGAAAAAGTCCTTTATATCACAGGCAGTTAAGTTTTTAAATGAAAGATGAGTAAAAGCAGTGTTTTTTTGTTTTTTTTCGGACTAAGTGTTGTGGATTTGTATTGTCCTGTTGTGAAATTTATGTTGAAATTGTCTTTTGTGAGAAACCGCATATGGAAACAAGTTACTGAAACAAAATTTCCCCAAGGGGATGAGTAAAGTTACTACTAATACTACTTTGATTAAATTACACACACACCTGGCATGCTATGAGAAGGTGGTGTACACCAAAGTGTGCGTCATCAAATGAGCATTAATTTGGTAGACACGATATAGGTGGGGTTACATTAACTAGTACTTCATTCATAAAGCATGCATAAAACAAAATACAATGCAAGAGAAACTATACAAGATAGTTAAAATCATACACACAATGTCCTGGGATGCATGTTTATCTGTAGAAAGGTTTGTCTATGAGTGACAAGGAGGAATGTTTTGTTTTTATGGGCATTGTGTGGGTTTCAGAAGGATCTGTTCTTACGGCACGTCACATCTCACATATTTTTGAGCAATAAAACAGTCTTATCAGATGGTTGCCCTGGTAACTGAGCCCTTTAGGGTGCTCTTTTGGAGGGAAAGGTCCATAGACCCTCACAGATTGTTTGTTGAATGAGAGGGTTTGCTGGATTATTCATTAAATCTAATGAATAAATGTGTGTCTGAATCCCCCCTTTCGAGCGTTGTTGTCTCCTGTAGACAACGGCGAACGATAGAAAATAAGCAGGAAAATCAGACACACCTCTGGCATGCAAGGCTTGAAGGCTGTGGTGGCTCTCTGGCTGTTGTTGCCTGGAGGGGTGGTTGTGGATGTTGTCAGGCTGTGTGCTGTGGTGATGTAGGTGTGGGTCCTCAAGCTTGTGCAGCAGGTGTCGAGGCTGTGTCACCTGTCATCCTGAAGTGAGTTGGTCAAGGTCAGATGGTTGTTTTAGGTTGTTGTTAACCCATAGGCTATCTGTGGTACTTGCGGTTTGGAACCGCTGGGTGGGACTCTCGCTTATGAGAGAGCAGGTGGTTCCAGGGGTTGCAGGGAATGGTTATAGAGATTTTGCAGTGTGAAAGGGTTTCTGACTGACCTAGTGATGGTGGCAGGTGGTTGTTAGCCCTCTATTCTGCTTGAGCATCACCAGAGTCCGATGTTTGTGGTGTCGCTTTGCTCTTGGGGCAGTCGTGGCCTAATGGATAGAGAGTTGGACTTGTAACTCGAAGGTCGTGGGTTCGAGTCTCAGGTCCTGCAGGGACCACGACTGAGGTGAGACCCTTGAGCAAGGCACCGTACCCCCAACTGCTCTCCGGGCGCCGCAGCATTGGCTGCCCACTGCTCTGGGTGTATGTTCACTACTGTGTGCATGCACTTGGATGGGTTAAATGCAGAGGACAAATTCCGAGTATGGGTCTTGTGGCGGCACTGACTTGAGCTTGCCTGAGTTGTGTTGGTCTGATGCTGTGTTGAGTCAGAAGTTTGTCCTTCCCAGTGCTTCTCAGTTGAGTTATGTTCAAGTAGCTCTTCCAGTAACTCAGCAGTAGGGTTGTCCAGCTGTCCTTGTGTGGTGGACTGCTATTGGACATACCATGGTGTTCGCAGGATGAGAATGTCCTTTTCCATGGCTCGTCCCATGTGGTTGGTCTGGTACCTGGGCTGTTGCCACGGTGACAATTCTGCGCTGGTCTTGTGTTGCTCTTTCCAACTGCTCTCCTTGTTCAGCAGTTGTCTGAGCCCCTTTGAAGTCTTTGATTCTGGCTTGATTCTCAGTATCTAGCTGGTCTGTGAGGCTTTGAGCACGTCTGCTCTTGGCAGGCCTTTGTGATCTGTTGAGTGAGGTTGTTTTTACCGTCTGGTTCAGATCCATGAGGTGGGCTAAGGTGATGATAACCTTGGTCGGCCCAGCATGGCTGTAACTCTGGCTTGGGTCATGTGTCATTGGTCCTTTTCTCTCATTGTCCAGTTGCATTTGGCTCTGGTGCTGTAGGTTTTCAGCACCCCTGGGCGGAACGATGTTCCTCGCAATGGCTAGTCAGTCCTTCAGGTCTCCCACCTGGGAGGATAAGCTGAACATCTGCAACATTTTGGCACACTCATGGTAAGAGTAAAGGTGGGAGATTAAGGCACCACCCTAAAGAGTTCAAAGCTAACAGTTTAATGGGCCAGCTAGGGATATAACATACAGCTTGTTGTTTCGGCATAGCTTGCTAGTGAAGTGTGTCTTCTATGATTAATATCTCAGCTGTGGATGTTAGGATGCTAAGATTTGTATGGTTCTGAGAATATTTCTTGATGGGTGTACGATTTAATAAATGACTTAATTTGACAATAAGAACCATCTTATTTCTCAGAATCTCCTGATGGCTCGCAACAGGCTAGATCTCTTAAGAAGTGAAGGAGGAAATGGAAGGAGGAGAGCTTTCCTATTCGGATTATGCTTGTTACCAGTGCTCATGACTATAGTTATGCCCTAGGAATCATTGAGATTACTCGTGCATCAGGGTCATAGAACTTAGTGCACTTGTTGAGAATAAACAGAATCACCAATAAAAAGTGTCTCTGGTTCCTTCCGGCTCTACGGGGAAACAAAACCACACTAGAACAAGAGGGGTGAATGTAAATAAATCAAATAGATAAAGAATAAACAAGTGAATAGCTGACTGCTATTATTTTAGGATAAAAACTAAAGTGATTAAAACAGTGGAGTGACCAGAAATTGGGAATACTCAATAGCACTCTTGATTAACCGTTAGGTTTGCTTTGATCATCACTCCATAGTTGGTCACAGCTGCTGTGTGTTCAAGACCACACAATGGGTGTGTCCTTCCATAAAGTTTAGTCAATGTGCCATTGAACAGTTCCCATTATCTATAAAAAATTCTTCCCTAGCTGAACAGTTTACATGTAATTAAATTTAGATTTAATTAAGTAAATGCAAATCTAGTTGAACAGCCCTCAGGAGGGAATACATTTAAGATAGTTAACCCTTTAGGTGCCAGGGTTTTTTGGAAAGACTTTCATACTGAAAGTTTATGTGGGGTGTAAATATACTCATCTAATTTGCGTATTATGATGTCATCAGGGGGCGGACCTCTTGAATTTCATAATATTCAGGAAATAGTAGATATTGAATTGATGTTTGAACTTATTTGCATGTTTTTTTTTTTGTTTGTTTTTTTTGTCTATTTATCCTCATTCCAAACGATCAGAAAAGAGGAAACCAACAATAAAACAGGAGAAAGTACTAAATTATTACTATATTACTAATCTATATAGTAGTAAAACGCATGTGAACAGTAGCCAACTTTTTGATCAGTTCATCAGTAATATTCAGGAAATAATAGATATTGAATGGATGTTTGAACTTATTTGCAGTAGTAAATTATAATTATATTACTGTGCCATAGTAAAATACGTGTGCCTATTTTTTGATCAGTTGACCAGCTATCTGCCCAATCAGGTATATACAGTTGTGTTCAAAATAATAGCAGTGTGTTTAAAAAAGCGAGTAAAGCTCAAAATCCTTATAATACCTTTTACTTCAATACACACAAA
>JAFVLL020014544.1:0-23221 GCA_021397915.2 Tor tambroides | reverse complement strand
AGCACCGTGGTCCTGTGAGGCACGACATTTCGTTCCACTGTATGTCCCCACATGCAGCGGAATGACAATAAAGCTCAACTTGACTTGACTTGACGACTTAAACTTGCAAGATGAGACAGTGGAAAATGCAATTCTGTTGCTTTGTTTATTAGCAGTCTAAGACAGGTTAATTATGCCCGTTTTTAATTTAACTGTTTGTTTAGTAATTTATTGAAGAATTTTCCATTAACTTATGTTTAATATTCCCCTCATTTAAAGAAACACTCACTGTATCTCCACCCATAGGAAATAAACAACCCACATGAGTTCTATTTAATATCTCTGCTGTTTCTCCTAGACAGCAATAAGAATAAATTGGAGAGGGAAATCATATTTTTCCTAAAAAAAAAAAAAAGACCCCAGTAATCTCACATCTCCTCTTCAAAATCTACAATCAAAACTCAGAGACTTCATTATGAGCCCCAGCATTTCTCATCTAATCATACAGCACATACAGTAAATCATACATCTTCATGGAGTCTACAGAATTATGAAAGAGCAATAAAATTTTCCTCTGGGCATCACAATTTATTGGATTTTTCGCTCTCATTTCATGTCTGACATTATGAATCAATACTTTATCAAGCAGTTTCAGAGAGGGTGAAACAGCATTCAAGAATGCAAGAAATCTGAGTACCATAAAATGTATTAGTGGAGGGTTTGTGAGTGCTGATTAGCATTGGTAATAATTATAATTATTATTCTGATTACCATCAAAATCAGCTAGTCATTTAGTCTCTCGCCACACTCAAAAGGAGTCGTGATGGGATTGTACACCTGGTTCTCACTGACATCAGCTGTTCAAAGCATAAACGTCACCAAAAAATGAACATCTGAAAGGTAACTCCAGGCAGACAAGCTTGAGTGAACTTTTTTGGCAGGTGCTGCTTAGTCACATCTGATTGAGATGCGTGAACCATACATCCTTCTACACTGTCATGACATTAACACGACCATTTCTTTTGAGAATTTGACAGATAACCTTTTCAGGAACCTTTCACACTTCACTCAAAATGTCTCATCCCGTATGACACCTCATGGTTGTGATGGCTTCTTGAGTCTTCATTGAATCTTAACTATACAACGATGCTTTTTTTCAATCAGTGTTGTTTGATGACAACATTAATCTTGAGTGAGAAAGACTGATAGCTTCAGTCCTCAGCTGAAACATTTGAGTCAAATGTCAATTATGGATTGTGTGCCCCAGGTCTCGCTGTGTCTGAAGCATCATCAACTGTGATTTATGTGCCCCTGTAGGAGTGACATTCTCAGTCACAGTGTCCACATCTCTTATGATTGCTGGTGGCACAACATTCTATTCTGGCTCTTTATGTCCTTCACCTGGCCAGCAAGCTTCCCTTTACAGCCCTTCAGCTGTCTGAGGACCCTTTTCCATCTGGACTGAGGTTCAGTTAAAATCATAAAATAATGTTTATTGTTTGTTTGATTTTCAAAGACATATCTTATGCTCACCAAGGCTGCATTAATTTGATACAAAAATACAGTAAAACAATTTAATTGTGAAATATTCTTACAATTAAAATAAGTGTTTTCTATTTTAATATGTTTGAAAATATAATATATTCCTGTGTTGGCAAAGCTGAATTTTCAGCAGCCATTATTTCAGTCTTAAGTGATCATTAATAAAACAATCAAATATGCTGATTAGTTGCTCAATGAAACATTTCTTATTATTATCATTGCTGAAAACAGTTGTGTTGCTTAATATTTTTGTGGAAACTGATAAAATTTAGCATTTTTTGATTAATAGAAAGCTAAAAACAGCATTTATTTGAAATATAATTTTTTTGTTAATGCCTTTACTGTTTCCTTGCTGAATAAATATATTAAATATAAAATATATTAAAATTAAACAAGCCCTCTTTTTTGTGTCTTTGCAACAGCTGCCATTACTACAGCTTTTAATGGAACAACCTTGTCGCAAAAACTGCATGACATTGTGACATGCTCCCAAAGCAATCCAAGCTGAAATATGCTGAACAGACTAATAATGTCAGAACTGTATAACGAGGATAAAAAAAATAAGCAAATTAATAAACTTCACCTGTTCTTTTGTTGGAATATTGTAGGTTCGATACTATTAACATCTGAAATATCTTCTTCTGGTTCTAAAAAATAATATTAGCTATCCTAGTTTCAATTTTACTTTCAAATGTTTATATGGACAGAAGAGGGATTTTTGAGTTCTGAAAGTATGTTTACAGTACATTATTTTATATGAGAAGTGCAAGGAAAATTAGATTTCTCATGATATTGTCCCTTCAATCACATGCCTTATTTTTTTAGAAATGGATGCAGATAATGAGAATGAGAAGGTATTTTATGTAAATGTCTACAAAAGTGCGCAGACAAAAAGCCAAAAAGCCCTTATGCTTGTTTGCTACAAAAAAAACAGAAAACTCAGTCTTTTCCCACATGTACCTGACATGAATGCGAAAATGCACTGATGTGCATCCGTTTTAGTGGTCACAAACACTCCCAAGTAAACACTCACGGGCAGACAGACACCCACATGCACACACAAAAATCTCGGATGACTCACTTTTCCATCAGTTGCCATGGACACCCAGCTTTCCCCCAGCTTGAGAGCACAATACAATTACAAGGCTCTAATTATCTGCCATACAATCTTCCCCTACCCACTAGAAAGAAAAAAATGAATCTTAAATTCCCTCTCTTACTACAATTCCACATATTATATCTCTCTACATCTCATGTTTGAGTTAAGAGAAGGAGCCAGTGTGTCAGTGTTATTCCACAGTCAGTGTGACATTGTAGTATACATGTGAAATAATGATTATATCAGCTGCCATATGGTGAATAGGACAGAAGTGTTAGTGTTACTGTCACTGCATCTTCAAGTTTAGAAAGAGGTGGAATGAGTCCATGAACAGAGCGGGGGTCAATATAAAAAGTAGTAGCCAGTAAGTGTCAGTCAGTCAGTATGTGGAGTGTCTTTCAGCTGCAACTACAGTAGAGGGGTTGTGAACTGGGAAATCAAAATTCCCTTGATATATAAGAGGTCATTGTGCTATAAAAACATTCTGTAAGTTTCAGAACTCAAAACTTTCTTGTTAGTCTAAACACAGCTTATATTGAAGCCAATCTGCCAAAACAACAGGTTGTGGAATGTGCCACTTTATGACGTAATAGTGTGGATAAGCACCGCCTCCACAGAAGAAGATCAACACCTGCTTCTACATCACTGCCTGTTTAGCCCCGCCCACCGATTCACGCATGTTGTGTAAATAACGAGAGAGGCAAACGCGGGTCTATGCAGAAACCAAACAATAAACTTTATTTGATGAACATTATTTTTAATTAAGCGTTTTGCTGACACTTTGTTCACTTCATGTTACCAAGGATTCGTTTACAAACAAGGCACAATTCGACACAGGATTTTCAGAAAGATTGAAACTAAAAGACAATATGCTGACTATATTGGATCCGATGTCGCACCACACAAGTGTGAGTAACTTGTTTACATTACATGATCACTATTGCTTTGTCTGTTATTACAGTATTTATGCATTTTTAACCTAAATCACAGCAGCGTCCATCTGTGACGGATGTAGGCTGTCAAACGTACACAACTATTAGCCAATCATAACAGTGTGCGTTTACTTCTGAGTCTACAATCTGCCCCGCCTATTCAAACAGAGCGTTCTGATGAGGGAGGTTAAAACAGAACAGAAAATAGCCTATGACTTCTAAATTATGATGTTTTTGATGTAAAAATCTTGATAACACTATAAGTGGACCTCAGAGAACAGTACAAAATAAAAAACAAAGGCAGTTCATGACCCCTTTAATGGACTGAGAAAAATTTGCCAGTTCTTGCCATGAGATGTTACTCTACTCTTCCACCAAGGCACGTGCAAGTTTTTGAACACATCTGGGAAGACAAATGGTTACATTTGGTTTGCCACTGCAAGGATGATCAGCTGTCCTTCCTGTGTCCCTGTACAACTGTCTTATATTACACTGTCTCTCTTAGGCATCTTACATTACGGACATTGCAGTTTAATGCTCTGGCCACATCTGCAGTTCTCATGCCTCCCTGCAACAGCACTATGGCATGTTCACGCATGTGAGCAGGGACTCTGGACATCTTTCATCTGGTGTTGAAAGGTTTCTTTAATGTCCTAAGTTATTATGTCTTGCCTATCGCCTGTAAACCGTAAGTCTTTTAAGGACATGTGCAATAATTGTTTATGGTTCATGGAACAAGCATGAAAATATTGTGTAAACCCTCTACAAGCTGTAAACCTTATTTGCAAAATGATCTTTAAAATACAGTATCCTGAAAAAGGGACATTTCTTTTTTTTGCTGAGCTTATATTGCATCTTCAGTGTTGCTGTTTGATACCCTGTCGCAAACAATTTATGCCTCATTTGGTATCACTGTCGAGGGGTTTAGATTATATCTACTAATTCATCAGGCATGTGTGGTCGTCATATGCGAGAGCTGATGATATTGTAAGGCCTACTGAAGTGTATAATCTTTCAGTGACATTTCTCTGCATTATCAGAGATACTCTCTTTATAGCTTATTATACCTTATAATCTCACAAGTACTTCTGTCTGTATTTGTATGCAGGTGGTGTTTACTTTAATGCTTCAGAACATAATCACGCAATGAGTCCAGACATTTAAACCCTTTTATCCATTTGACATTTCTCAAATGTTGGATAAATAAATAAAATGAGGGGTAGCAGTAAAAAGCTGCTTGCTGAAAATACTGAAAATGATTGAAGTCTGAATGAAGGTGGTCCAAATGTTGTAGCTGACTTTCAATGTCCCCGAAATATCCATAAATGTGGGTTATTGTAGATTGAATATTACAGTGTTCTGCCATGCAATTTATATTTGAAAGGATGAATGCTTTTCCATTTATTCGATTTGATGAATTTTCTTTGTCATTGGTCATAAGGAGGAATGGTGAGTCTGGGTTATATTAAGAAAACAAAAAACAAAAGAACAAGTCTTAATTAAGGAATTTCTTCTTTTTCAATGTTGAGGAAAACTGCTGCCACATATTGGCAGTATCTTGTACAGCTACTCTTTAGAGATCAAACAAAACAGTGTGTCTCTATTATACAATACATACAGTATGTTAAATGTCTCTAAATATTATACATATACATTTTTCTAAATATCTCTATCTTTCTAAAAATCCAATAACTTTATTTGTTTGTTTGCTTTTTTGACCTCTGCACTGGTTTCCAGTTTCTCATATAGAAATAAAAGCTAGCATTTTTAGATTCATCCTGACAAAATGTGTTATTAAAAATGTGTCAACACTCTTTTTCCATTTTTAAAGTGATGAACAATACCGTAAATCAATATGATGGTTTTCTTCTGGGCAACAGAAAGTGGCTTTGATTTGCCTGATTCTCCATTAACCTAGTCCCAGTGAGTGACATCCCATGAAAAAATAGCAATTAAACAGACAATATTTAATTAAAACACAAGACACATGGCTGTCCACAGGGGTTAAGTTACATCTGTGGACAAAACATACATATGAGCAGTCAAGGAAAACAGGAGAACGGGGATCGTCAAAGCACTGACAGCAGACATTCCCTAGAGAGTAGATATCTCTGCTGAACACAACAATTAGCTGAGTCTAGCGCTAATTAGTTGATAAAATGCTGCTGAAGAGTTCTGTGAATTGTAAAGATCTAACTTTTACAGAATGTAACTAATGAAACCAAAATTACACAACATCTATTTCAGGGTCAGCGTTTTTCATGTTGGATTAATTGCCATTTATTTGTCTAGTCCCCTACAGATGATATGACAGTTCTTGGAGAGTGCATTAGACAAGCAAATTCGCAATGGGTCACTTTAAGATCACATATTGTTCTTGGAAGTCTGTTTTACTGGACAATTACATCAGTTAATTGAAGCATGCCTTGATGACTTCAATGAAATGATATGCCCGGTTAATGTAAAAGGAAATTAATTCATTGATGATAAGCTAATGCATCTTCATGAGCTTTTTAGTCACCTTAATCTTATTACTTCTATGTATAACTACTTTAACCATTCTCAGCTTTAAAACCATTAATAAAAACCCAAATCAAACCTGTATTCAAGGACAGACGTTACCTGCTCTTTGAAATATTCTACACTTGGTGTCTTATGAAACACAAGCAATGTAAATTGTACGTAAATCCATTCATACAGAACTTTTCACACTCACAGTTTAATAGGACAGTTATGTACAAATTGTTGTATGTATAATTTACACAGAAATGAGTTCTGCTCATGAATGGATTCCTGTTTATACATTACACAGTACTTTACAGTTCACAGAAAAACTCTCATTTCTGCTCCTATTTCCAGGAAATGACTTCCATCCCCTAGAACTTTAAACCAATCAGAGATGAGTTTCCGTTCTCGATCATCCAACAACATCAAAAAGTCTAATTTAAGATTAAATATTTCTGGAAGTCTTTGCAAAGATTTCCCTTGGGCTAACATTCCTGTCAATGTCATTGCCTCATCTTCATCCAAATATAAAAACAAGGCTGAATCATATATGCATAAAGAGAAAAGACGCAATATCAGTATTGCACATGGGTGAACTTGTAACAAATGCAGTATAGACTTCCAGTTGGTTAGATAAGCTCAAGCACTATCAGGTTCCAGTGGTTGGACAGGAGACCCTGAGGGAGCTGCTGTCTGTATGGAGCCAGTGACATGATTCATCTCACACCTCTGTGCCCCTGGGAGCCAACCCATTAATTAACCTGCAATCAAAGCCCTGGCAATCTTAAATAATTGAAGAGCTGAGAGAAGACTAATTAAACATATGGCTAACTATGTGTGCTGAAGCTGGGTCACACAAAATGTTTGATATGAAATTCTTTTTTTCTTTGATGGTTATTAATCATTAGGGTAGCCTGAATATTGAAGGTTTTCAGCAAGACTTTTGCAGCAACATATGGTCCAAAAAACTTTAGAGATACGTAATAATGAGCACTAATTTTGCTCTTCTTACTGAAACTCCATAGCCTACTTACACAAACATGGTAGCTTACTGATTGAAGGCATAATCAGATTCTGCAAGGGTCACTCCAGATGACTTCGGGATCTCACCCTAATGGGATCCCACTTGGAAGAGCCTAAAGAAAATGGAACATACTGGATTTGTAAGGCATTATGTTTTACGTTCATAGTATTTAATGTATGTCTGAATGAATCTCCAACACAATTATTACAGTGCATCACTACAAAGCAGACCTTCAAAATACATTCAAACTCCAAATGTGTTTCTAGGTCAAAATAATGGCACAGGTCACGTTTTCTCCCCCAGCATGCATCCTGCCGACTCGGGCCTTGGTTTATGACAATCTTGACTGTCTCCCCCTTGTGGGAGAGTCGCAGTGCTGTCCACCGTTTGATGCTGAAAACATTGAGACGTGTATACTGATAATCCCATTCTCTAAAAACTTCTTAATTTGATTTATACATTACGCATTCCACAGAGCTTCTGTTTTACATATGCATTGGGGTAAATGTAAGTGTTGTAGCAAGCATAGAGAGTAGCGTAATGCACATATATGTATATGTGTGCGTATATATATATATATGCAGGTTATGACTCAGTGGCCATGCAGAAGCCTTATTCCCTGACAGTATAATCCCTTTTGTCTAAATCGGCCATGCTGAATGCATTGGACTACAGGATCCCATTGCCAGCACATTCTGAAATTCAATTAAACTGGAAGCAGTTAGAATTAAGTGACAAGCATTTTGGTTTAATCCTCTAGCCTCTTTAAGCCACTTGCCTTTCCAGTTAGTTTCTGTCCAATTAATGCATCCAAATACTTTCAATTAATTAAACACCAGCCCAATAATAAATAAATATATAATTTCTTTCCTTTTCTTTTTTTGTAAACCATAAACTAAAACCATAGAATTGGTGTGCTTTCATTAGAAGCTATTTTTGGGATAATATTTTAGCACCATGGGGACGCATGATGACTTTGTTATATACAAGCAATTTGAACCAAACAAATAATACATTGTGATTAACTTCTTAGCTGTGTACATGACTTCACTGCTAAGTCAAATGTTCATTATGTACGGTTGTTCTCTTCTGTCTTTTTGGAGGTTGGTGTCACATTTCCTGAGGTCAAATTAATAACAGTCTTTGCCTTGGGCACTGCTGTTATTTTGTAAAGTGAATCGCTTGTTTGATAACCTATAATCCTCTTTTTTTCTTTGAAGCCACTATAATTGCTTTTCTAGCCAAATATTTGGACAGCATGAGAAAGATTCTTTTAGTGTTTGAACAAGCAGCTACTGCAACACTCAAGAATATCAGAACACAATATACTGTAAAAATGTATTAGAACTGTGTGAGCTCTTTACTAAAAATTGAGTTAATAGTAGCAGTATTTTGTCCTGTATATGAACAGTTAGTTCTACATAAAAAAATAAATAAACCTAAAATGACCTCATTTACACAGATAGCTTACATCTACTGAGTGGCAGTTGTACAGAAGCATAAAATAAAAAGCAGCTTGTCTTCTATTTTGTACTTCATACATTATATTAGCAGGATGCCAGTATAGGAAATATATCACCAATATGGCAGTTCTGCAGATGATTAATGTCTGGATACCTGTCAAAAGTGAGATATCCACTATATACCAAAAAAACATTACTATTGTCTACCACAATGCTCAAACCTGCAGTGATTCATCAATCTAACACCATGATCAGAGCTGTGCACTTAATAATTTTTGTTTATGTATGCTGGCCTATATGGCAGTTGTCTGAAACTCTTTCTAGAGTCAGAGTTCGAGTCCTAGCTCCTGGACCTTTCCTGATTCCATCCTCTCTCTCTCCTACTTCGCTTCCTGTCAGCACTGTCCCATTGCAATAAAGGCAAAAATGCAGGTTAATTTAAAGGTTTTCTTATTTTAATTTCTTTCTTTTTTTAATAAATGTACATTTATAACATTATAAAATCATGGCATTAAATTAAAAATAGTTTAATAAATATTTTTAAAAATAGTTAACACTGTTGCAAGTGTGTTTCTAATAAAAACCTAACAAAGTGAAAGTAAATTTGACAGATTTCTCTCTTCTGACCACTGTACACAATTTCTCTATATTTTCTCCTCTTTTAAAAAATTTTGGAGAGACTACCATGAATTTTTTCTTTGCTTTTCGAGCAAATGGCAACGCAAAAATCATATTGCCTGTAGTCTCCCGTTTACCACTATAGAAGTTTACCAACTATGAAAACTTTCATGTGGAAATATGGGTTATTTGAGATGTTTTGAGTGAAAGTTGAATCAACATGAATTTATTTGGTATGGCTCTCTTTTGCTTTAAGAATGATCCAAAAAAATTCAGCTGAAACAAGAATATCTGACCATCATATACACACAGAGTTCACAAATTTACTTATATTATTATAAGTACTATATAAGTTTTCTTAAATAATAACATTTCTCTGTTTTCAATGTCTGAAAGTCTTAAAACATTCTTTCTAGGTTTATCTGATTCTGAATACTAGATTTTAAATGTGGTCTCACACTTTTGGAACCACTGTAAATGCTACAACATTATTTCCACTTTCAAAGCTAACGAACATGAACAGGTACCACTGCCCCTAAATTTAGATGAAACCCAAAGACTGCATGAGATTGAACAGCCACAGCTGGGAACGCAAAGACCACAAACTGAATTCATGCTTGACCACTGAACATAGTATATCATCTGATTCTCTCAGCCAAAGCACTAACAAACGGAGCTGTCTGAGATGCGTGTGATTGGTGTGCTGCAGAGCACAACCTCTGCTGCAACAAATCACGTCTCTGTTCTCCAATACAGACACTCTTGCTCACAACATTTAAGAGAAGGGTGAGGAAAAGCAGCAAGGTTTCAGTCCAGATAAATCCATCTGGAATTGAGCCAGTGGAAAATGAAGAAGCATTTATGCTGTAAGAAATCAGGAAGCCTATACTCCACTCCAAACAGCTGTCATCAGCCCCCCTCCCAACCATCATCTTTTCCCTTTCCGGGCCTCCTGACAGCTCTCTAAGAGCAAACAATTTCAATAAAACATGTGGTTTTACTAATGTGCCATGCCAGACGTGTTGGATGCACTTTGCAGACCTACATAATAATATACTCAAATTAAGAAAAAAAAAAAGCTTGTATAGCATAACTGCATGCTTGACAAAATTATGGTACTCATCTGTATCCAAACTTTCATTGTTTTGCAATATCAATACATAATCTCAGAAAAGTAATGGACAACAAAACTGTTTGATGAGCACAACCAATAAAATGTTTTTTCAATGGATAGACACTCCAATAATCACTTTATCAATAAATCACTTTATATGCCATTATCATCCACAACACAGGCCTACAATCACAGCTAAAGCATGTATCCAAACAGGATAAGGATTTGGCATTGGCTTGAACAATACAATCCACAATATCATGATGATGACATGAACTGATTTTCAGAGCTTCATGCTGCTGAAAGATATTCTGCAGCAGATTCATAAAACAGATCAAATGTGAGGGGATTGTTTTTTGTTGAATCTCACACACAAAATAATAAGCTATCAAGAATCTAAATAATTTAAAAAGAATGATACCAAAAATAGGCACTGAAGTTTTCTTATTCAATAAATGAAATGAATTGTGAAAAGTCATTAAATGAATGAGTGCAATGTAAAGGTACTGCTGAAGAACACAGTTTATATAATTTCAACTTTACAACGAGCAGAATAACATCTGTAGTTTGATTACTTACATATATCAACATTCAGATATTACACAGAGGAAGAAGGGTGCTCAAACCTTTATCATTTATCGTTTTGATTCACAAGACTGCTGTTCTTCCAAAATAGCAGCCGTTCTGATATTCAGACCAACAACACAATTACAATATATAGTTTAACAAACAATAAGTAAAAGTGACTTACATTATATACACAATTTGCCAGTTACTTTGTCTATTTTCGTTCATTACTGAATAAACCAGGCACAGCCACTATACCTCGCAGCTAGCAGTGTTTCTTTACTGAATGAATCAGTGTATTGAGTAAATGATTCAATGACTTGTTCATTTCATTAGTGAATAACCCGGTAAAGTGAATGATTCAATGACTCATTTGTAAAACTTTTGTACCTGAATCAATCTACAAACCGGTTGAATGAATGACTCACTTATAAAGACAGTCACTTGTCGCCACCTATTGGCATAACAATGTAACAGAAGGAGTAAAAAATCTCTACAAATGAAGAGACTGAAAATCCATATTCCATTTTTTCTTTTCCATCTAAGCATTTGAATCAAACCTCTTTTTCCACAAAAATAAAATAATAGTCTCTTCTAATTCTTCTTGAATAAAGACACTATTGTCTTGCTTCAGCTACTTTTAGATTTGCCTAATTTTTGAAGTTTGCATTATTGATACTGTCACTTTCCTGTTTAATACTGTGTAGCTGCTTTCTAATTGTATCTGAATTGTATAAAGTGTTATAAAAACAAAGGTGACTTGACTTCTTCCTCATGAAGCTGAGCAGTACTGATAGTAGTGACGAACAAGGTCTCTGGCAACAATTAAAACCTGACACGGACTAGCTTATGAATATGAAGTGAAACCTTTTCACCAGATAGGTGCCATCGAATGGATATTAAGGTAAAAGATAAGAGCACAGCATGAAGGCTTTTTACGGTCACATTTGTCAACTCCATGACTAATCCCAAATGTTTGCATAATAGGTTGCAATGACAAGCATAATTACAAGCACAAATACATTTGTTCACAATCTCCCTAAAAGTCATTTATCAAAGCAGCAGAAGACAGTTTCCTGCGGTTTAAATAAAACATCAGACTTCCCATTTTTCCTTGACATTCAATCCTACATGCTCTACTATAATGTCAGCCGATCTCAGGAGATCTAATATTGGCTGTGACGATGACAAAGTGGTGGCTCTTCACAGACTTTGATAAGTAACACTTATAGTGGAAGCCTGTTAGACTCTTGTTTATGTGAATCTTGAAGGAATTCAGATTGAGTCTCAACGGGGGTCTCAAAAGTTGTGATAGAAATGTCCAGAAGATTGTTTTTTTTTTCCACCATTTACTGACCTGCCTTTACAAGCCTGGTCTCTGTTCCATAACCTCAAATCTTTCTCTGAGAATATATTTCCTGAGGGCAAAATAGTGAAACAATTTTAAGACACGGCAGGCAGCCAAATATGTGAAACTGATACATTAACACTCTTCAAAATATGAATAAACTGAATTTCCTGTGAAATGATAGTATTTCACAAATAAATATAACAAGAAAAGACAAAAATTACATCATTAGTATAAAACTGTGAGAATTAGATTACCTCGTCACATTTGCATACTTCCTGTATTTAGCGTACTTTGTGGATTTTTAAACTAGAGTTACAGCAAGACTGTGCACATGTTGCATATCATTAATAATCCTACGTTTACACCTGCGCTGAAGTTATAAAAAATATTCAAATTCCATGCTTGAGTGCTTTCAAAACACATTTATTCTGGACAGTTTTTTGTATAGAAATATGTCAAAAAGATGAGCACGAGCAGTGACTCACACGTAAGCACAGAGTCAATGCAACTCGGTCATGCAAGTCTGTCTTTTCTCAAACAGACTGTAATGAGAAAGTGAAAAAGCCAGAGAGATGCATCCAGAATGAATGTTTAGGGTCAGGAGGATAAAACTATGTTCTGTAAGCATGTGTTCAATCATTCAGGAGCTATAGAGACCTTCGAATGCAATACCCTTGTCCTCTAATTTCCTTGGAATCATTTGAGTCACTAAACAAGAGATACACATAAAAATTGGTTGCAGGGGATGATTATTAACTTTTCCAACACAAACTAAATTCATGTGTTTGTTACGCGATATGATCTTTGAGAGGATTAAATTATAGTGTAAGTGTAAAGTTTATATCTTGCAATTCTTTTTTTTATTTGTTTGTTTGTTTCCACCATGGAACAAAAAAATACAAATATTTGCAGCTTTTTCTCGTGATTGCAAGGTAATATCTCACAATTCCAACTTTTCTTCTCAGAATTGTATTCATCTTGTAATTCTGACTTTATATCTCACAAATCTGTCCTTTTTTCTCATATTTCAAAAAGAAAGAGAATTATGAGATATAAACTCAAGAAACTGCAAGACAAAAGTATTGTGAGATTAAAAGTTGCAGTTACCTTATTTTTTTTAATCCCATGGTGGAAACAAGTTTCCATAACGTGTTATTAAGGGAAATAAATATAAAAATTTGCTAATTTAGTTGTCACGGCACAAAATGTAAAAATATTTAAGATTATTATTCAATCTTTCCCCACCCTAAACCCTAAATCACTCATCAACACAAACATAAACCTTTGATATTCAAGGTAATACTCAATTAACTTTAAAAGTGTTTCAACAAATCTCACAAATGATATTCAGATGAAATGACAAAATTAAGAAGAGCACAGCCATTTATTAAATGTGTAAAATGAGATTTTGTGCCATCTATGATCTTGCCTGAGGGTGCATATTACCCCACCTTACCCTAAGAATAATAAAAACACACATCTGAAAGCCAGTCTGTATATTTAACCATTGGTGTTTTGATTCAATGGATGGTTACCATATCTTCTTCAACAGTCCTCTTCCTGTTCAACAGCATGTTTGCTGGATGAATTGATAAGACGGGCCTCCATGGAAACAACCCCCAGGATAATGACTAAAGCACATCAGCGCTGCTTTTTAAGAGTCATTCAAGTTGTCTCTGCCGAAATATGAGGTAAATAGTATTCTCACCAAAAGATCCATTCCATTAATATTTAATTTACTCCCAAATGTGTAATAACACTGAACTCAAATTGGCTCCTGGCCAGTCTTATGAAGTTGTCCTACAGGCTTGAGGCACTATGCCACAAGCCGCAAAGGCATTTTAACATAATAAATGCTTTCAATACAATGAACGTGACATTATATTATGCAGGTAAAGTGTCATATTCATTTTAATCTACTTTGAATAACAGACATTCACTCAATTAGCCTGATAATAGAGAGGGGCCTATAATTACAGTCTAGTTTTACGTTCCATACATGTTCCATATTTCATCTTTATTTTATAAATGTAGACTATAGTAATAGCGTGACTACAAGTGCATTCTACATGGTATTTCTTTGAATTCAGGATGTAATAGAAGTGGTTTCCTTTTCCCTTATTTATTCTAAGAGCTGAATAAATAAGATTATGCCATGAACATTATAAAGCTGATCACATTATGGCAAACATAACAAGGAAGCACAACAGAAATAATGAAACAAATGAGCTGTGATTATTACTATTACATAATAGAAAATGTTAGGGCTATTTTACTTTGTTTTTGTATGAGCTGTGCTAATATATCTTTTTTCTTTTTCTTTTTTTTTTGGCAAGTGGCTGAATTTAACAATAATAAACACCATGCTCTGGGGGTCAATAAGGACATTTCTCATGATATTGCTCATAATGTCTTTCATAACCAAAGTTACAAAATCCTTGAGAGAAAAATGGCTTTGAAAGCCTGCTGGGTAATGTATTTTTCCTTGTTTTATGGACATTTTAACAAATTATCTCTAATTGACAGGACTTTAAGCTTTGCTTGGGTGCACCTTGGATGTTCTCATCTCCATGGCAACAGAGATACTCTTCTGCCACTCATGACAGCCGAACATTTCTGCTCATGTTCAGAGCACTGTTTCATCGGCTTTTTCTGTATGAACCACAGCAACAAAACGGTGCCAGTTCTATCATCTGTGATTTGTTAGATCTGATCCGGCATTTGTCTGTTTAACAAGTTTAATTTGAAAGCAATTTGACACATAAAACTGAAACGTTTGGAAAGTACTGGAGAAAATATCCATATTCATGCATTCATACATGCTTGCCGAATGCATTTGTGCTTTATATATCATTAATCATAATAATTTCACTCTGTAACAATCTTCAATTTGCTCTAGATGGAAGCAGGCCTGCCAGCTCCGAACTACATAAAAGGTCTAAAATGAGATGAGATGTCAGTTGAGCATATGTGATATTTTAGGCATTAATGCACCACTGCCTGTGTATTATTGGCTAAAAGATCAATCTCTATATTTCTCAATATATTACCCAAAAAGTCATATTCAATGGGAAGCAATAATAAACCTTTGCCGGTGCATAACCCTTATAAATTATTGATTGTAAATTGTTTGACTCGTTAACATCATCATTTATATTAATCTTTTATCTGCTTTTGAGAGACTGATCGAGCCAACATTTATTTTATGGGAGTGTTTTTACTGCAAGAATGGGAGGATTTAGGTGCCACTAAATCCTGTGTTCTGTAAAAAGACAGTCTTGCTGTGAAAAAAAAAAAGCCTTTGAGTGAGAAATTGGAGTTTGGGTCAGGGTCAGCTCCTATAAACTATGGTAGCTTCTTTTTAAGCGACATGGTGTTCAGCTCTAATTACAGCTATTGGACTATCCATTGTGGTCTTGGGTCACATAGTTCACTGACAATAGATCTACTACTAAAAAAAAAAAGAAAAAAAAAAAAAAAGCTCATTCTGAGAACCACAACATAGTGTCCTATATAATCTCTTTAAACTTAAAGGAATAGTTTACCCAAAAATGAAAATGTGCTGAAAATTTACTCACCCTCCAAAATGCAGATTGCAGAGGCATATGTACAAAAAAAAAAAGAAACAGGGTAACATAGTAATGAACATTTGGTGAGCACTAATTTTGCTCTTCTTACTGAAACTCTGTAGCCTACTTACACAATCACGGTAGCTTATTGATTGAAGACATAATCAGATTCTGCAAGGGTCACTTATGATCTCATCCTCATGGGATCCCTCTCGGCAGATCCTAAAGAAAATGGAACATTAATTAATGGAGCCCAGTAAAACACATTTGCATTTGTAAGGCTTTAAATATTATATTATTTAAAGGAAAAGTTCACCCAAAAATGAAAAATTGCTGACAGTTTATTCTCACTCAGGCCATCCAAGATATAGATGAGTTTGTTTCTTCATCAGAACAGATTTGGAGATATTTAGCATTACATCACTCGCTCACAAATGGATCCTCTGCCATTAATGGGTTCCGTCAGAATGAGAGTCCAAACAGTGGATTAAAAACATCACAGTAATCCACAAGTAATCCACATGACTCCAGTCCATCATATAATGTCTTGTGAAATAAAAAGATGTGTGGACTGGAGTCATGTGGATTTTACTTGTGGATTATTGTGATGTTTTTATCAGCTGTTTGGACTCTGATTCTGATGGCACCCATTCACTGCAAAGGATCCATTGGTGAGCAAGTGATGTAATACTAAATTTCTCCCAAACTCTATAACGATGAAAAAACAAACTCATCTACATCTTGGATGAGTACATTTTCAACAAATTTTCATTTTGGGGTGAACTGTTCCTTTAACCACTGTGCAAAATGTATATGCAAATAAAAAAAATCTGTCAAATTTTGTATAAGATCAGTTGAAGTACTGTAGGGTTATGCAGGGAAATGTCTTTTTGAGCTCTTAGGGACGAGATGACTCAAAAAGATCTGTTGGCAGTAAATCAGAATCACAGGCATTACTCAAAAGCATGCAAAAATGATTTTATGTGAACAGTGTGCACTTCTGTTCAACATCATTTGTGCAACTGCTGTTTCAGCAACCCAGGAGCCAGAAGATAATTGGATTCCTTTCATTTATGTCACATCTCTATTTGCACTTTTATGCGCACTAGATTTTTCATGATGGATCATACCTGAAATTATGTTCAAGTAATGTTAGGTAATGTCCTCAGAATATAATTTTTTTCATGTAACATTTTTAAAGGAAAGTGATTTCACAGACATTTACATTAGCATAATTAAAATCAATTACTATTGGATTAGTTGAGACTTTGCAGCTAACACCTGACATCTGATACTAATAACAGAATTACATGATAACATAAAACATTAAAATGAAGGAGTCCTTCTTCTCTCTGGATAGAAGGAAACTAATTTGTATGTGTAATTTGTACCTTTACAATCATTAGAGACCATCAGTAAAATTGGTATGTCTCTAAGCCTTGAATACATCAGTAAGATATAATGTTAAGTTCAAAGCAGAGTCAAATGGCAGACATGGAGACCATTGTTTTATATGCAAAAAGATCCTGCATTAATATTATATATACATATTTTTTAAAGTAAGGATGGGTGTATTGATCTTGAAATATCAATGCATTCTATTAATGTGTTTTATGTCTCATTAAAAAAAATTTACCTTTTTTTTTTTTTTTTTTTTTTTAAGTATTTTGCATAAGCCTTGAGGTGAAAAATGAACTGTTTTAGTTGTGAAAGAAGTGTTTCACTTTCCGCTCATCTGAACATGAAATGATGAAAGACACAAGCAATCACAGACAGCGCTCACTGACAGCACTCATTAGCTACAGAGATACAGAGGTACAGACATAAAAATATATTAGCCGAGTTAGTTTACACCAAATGTGGCAAAGCTAAATCTGACATTTATTACGATGGTTAAGTCTAATACCTGCACGCAGCTGAGCTATACTAATATAATGTGGCTATAATTACTCATTTTATATATAGATAACAAAAGACAAGTTAGTAACAGCTATTCTAGTGTAAAATACGCTATGCTTGGTTTGAGAAGACTTTCAGGATCCCCAGCCTTTTGTTTGGACTTGCTTTTGCTGAGTTAAATCCTAAATTGGTGAGTCAGCCACCCTCTAATTCACATTCTGTAAATACTGAATTAAGCCATAAATTCAGCTGGACATGCAGAGGAGTGATTGTAAATTCATACAGCTTCACCGATGAGAAAGTGAGGAACTGGAAAGCCGTCAGCGACTGCTGAAAAGCCTCTAGTCATGTGCATATATATGTGACGTCATTTTGTTGAATAAAATGCGAATACGCGCTATGAGAGACGCTCGATACAATTTCACGAGGGTAATGTAAGAACGGCGGAGATAGATTTATTGTAGAGTCATAAACAAAAGACACCGGTAGCTATAGCCTACTTGCAGGAGCAGCAGACCGTCTGAGGCAGAACGGTTGGGACTTGGAGCGTTTTGAAGTCGGACAGGTATCGATATCACGGAAAGTGATTGATAAACCTCGCGCGTAAAGAACTCAGGCAAATCTCAGCCAAACAGCATTTGCCATGGAAACCAGTGGCAACATTTCGGACTTTCTCTATGCGCTTTCTAACCCAGTGATGTCGAATAGCAGCGTATTCTGCCGAAACTTCAGCAACAGCTCCAGTCTCGTGAACATGAACAGCTCCAGATGTGACAGGACGGCTGAACTGGACAAAAGCTCAACTCCTGTAATAGTGGCGATCATCATCACTGCGCTGTACTCTATAGTGTGTGTGGTGGGACTGGTGGGCAACGTTCTCGTCATGTATGTTATTATAAGGTAAGAGATGACACGTAGGGAAATTGTTTTACTTGTAGCCGAGCCATAACACATCTGAGATTGCTGGCTCCCTCCAAACAGCCCTTTTAGATGATAAATAGTTGCTTTTATAAACTAGCATACTTGTTAGTTTCAAAAGGAGACCTGTTGAAAGAGATTCTGAGAGTGTTTCAATCAGTGTTTCTGGCCATTAGTGTATACGACACGTTCATTGCAGAAACTCCTGTAGGCTACTCTTGCGTTCGGTCGTTCAGTCACAAAAACGGCCTGTATCAATAATATAATAAAGAAATCTCTTGCTGTAGTTCGTATATGTTTTATTTATAATATGTCTGCTTCTCATTTATAAAATATAAATGCTTCTCAGCTCGGCACTATAGGTTATATTTCATATCCACTGATGAAACACATCATTGAGTGCTTACGCATTTCTGTTACGTTCCTGTCAGTGTACAGGAGAACGACACATTACAACGTGTCATTCACACTCTATATGATATGGTGAAGTACACACATAGCCTACTTATCAGTCACATGTGTTAAGTAACATATTGACGTTCAGTACAGATTTTGTATGTAGAAGAACAAGCAAATGGAACAAAACTGGGCGGATGCTTCACATGCATAATCGATGCTGAAATGCAGCACAAACTGAACGGCTAATAATAAGAGATGGATATAAAAAAGTCAAAGGAAATATAAAAGAAAAAATGAAGAGATAGATAGATAGATAGATAGATAGATAGACTTTGAAACAACATGTATTGTGAAAAGTGATATACAACTAAAATTGAGTTAAACTGAATAGCTAGACAGACAGAAAGATAGATAGATGACACTGTCTACATTTCTTAGCTTCACCATTGCAGTGTGTTTGTACACATGCCCATGCTGTTTTCACTTCATGCACCTACAATTCACAGCTGTCAACTTCTAAATGATTCAGTCAGAGGTGTTTTTGTGACTTGCCTCATCTAACCAGACAAATGACAAACACATCTGACCTAATCCTATAAACCTAGGATCACAGTCATAAGGGAAGGATGCAATCAATAGAGTAATTAAACACAAGTGAATGAATTTCAATGAGAGGGGTGGGTACTTCTTTGTCTTAGAGAATTGTGATTAAATTGGTGGCACTGTATTTCAGATCACGCACACATTAACTACTTAATTCAGAGATGCCGTGTCTAAGATGTTGAATATAACCTTTATATCCACTTCCTAAACAGAATAATATTTGCTCATCAGAAATGTAGTTTGTAATTGCTTAAGCACTGACCCCTGCATAAGGTCATCTGACTTTGTGAAGACTCAGTACTTTCTGAGAGTTTATGAGCAACCAATCACAGCTTTAGAGGCGGCTGTCTACAGTGGGAAGCATAAGACAGCTATAGCCCAGTAGGTGCAATCTGCTTCTGTGATTAATGAGCCGATTGCAGTCTGGGATTGGTTTATCGACCCCCATCATGTGGTAATAAAATAAGCCTTGGGAGAAGTAAAAAATACTGAGTAATGACATAAGTCATTTTAAACGTACATTACCACATTTCCTCTCACGCAGTTATCTAAAGAGTTTAGGAACGGGTCTCGCTGAGAAACTACTTTGCTTTAATGGAATATTTTACAAAAAAAATGAAAATTTTACTTATCCTCATGTCGTTCCAAACCTGTTTGACTTTCATTTTTCTGTGGAACACAGATATTTTGTAGAACTGTTTTTCCATTCACTGAAAGTCAGTGAGGTCCAAAACAACACTGGATCCAGTGTAACTGAAAAAAAAAAAAATCTTCTGCATTCCACAAAGGAAAGAAGGTCATACAGGTTTGAAACGACATGGTAAAAACTGGATGTAACTTCTATTTGCACTTAGTGTAAAGATTATACTTGTAACTATTTATACATAGCACAAACATCCACCACAATTTGTGTAAATAGCATCTGACTTTTTTCATACTTAGCAGGCTTACAAAATATTAACATACCATTTTTAATTGTATTACTGTAGTTTGTTTATAAGTCTGTAGTTGCTAGTAACGTGGAATTCAAATATATTTAAGATCACTGTCTAAAACACATCGGAATGTCCTACATACAATCTCAAGATCAAAAGTCAAGATCAAAGGCACTTCCTTCAAGTCCCGCTTCTGCAACTTTTTAGTGTCACACTTGTACCAAAACCAACCCCCTTATACTACAGCGCTCATTTAAGAAAAAACCTTGAAGGTTTTTTTTTTTTATCTTATTAATAATTTATAGAGTTCCACATAGAATTCCCTTGATACAAAGCCTAGATGTTCATTAGAAAAACTTTGGCTTTTAAATAGTTTGTTTTTCTTTTGGTGTCAATATGATAAACACTAATATTTAGCACAGCTGTAAAATGTGTTCTAAAAGAGTCATCGTATCTGTTCAACATTTCAATTCACTTCTTCATGGCTTGACACTTTGGAAATTGGACCTTAACGAGTAAATGGCCAGAATCTTTTTTATTAATGCCTGTAGAGCCATCAGCAACTGATAATTGCATTTGGATTCCTGTTGTTTTAACCTGTTGAGTATCCAGTGTTCAGGCATTCCTGCAAGTGAGAAACATTCACAGTTGTGCAGAAAATAGGTTTTAAGTGCTAAGAGAGGGTAAATGCTGTGAATTTACAATAGCATATGCTGCTCATTGTCATGGAGAAGCCATGCGATTGTTTACAACATTTCAGTTCTGGCAATAACCTCGTCCTTTACGTGTGTCCTACAGCTACAAGCAAATGAGAAATAAATGGAAAACATTCATCATTATATTTCTTTAGGCATAAGGATATATAATTAGAGTAAACATTTGTACGTATCAATCAATTTGGGATTAGTTTCTCATATACATCATGAGGAAAGGTTAAAAGCTGTTCTTGTCACTTTACACCTTTTTCACTCTTATATCTTTCATCTCTTTACACCTTTTTCACTTTATAGCATTTTGAGCTCTACTTCCGAATTTTCAGGCAAATGTACCCATGATGTATACTGAGCTAACAAAAGGAGCGGTAGCCACAAATGTTTATTGATCTTTGTGCAAGCTTAATGGTTCTTATGATCCATTATAAAATATGTGTAAATAGGGCTTCTGGCAGGAAGGATGTTGTTTTGAGAGGTTGTATCCCCCCAAGTAATGTTTTTGCCGATAATGTAAAAAAATGTGACAACACAATACAAAACCAAAAAAAATACATATTTCTATTTTACTTTGTTTTGTTGTTTTTTTTCTCTCTGACTCAGACCATTACTGTGCTGAAAATACAGAGGTCATGTTTGTTTCTTAGAATAAATATGTGCCTCTAAAACTGGCAGAAGATATTTAAAAGATGAATTGCATAGGCTACATATTATGTAAGAGAATATGTTTACAGGTTATATGAAAAGGCAAATCTGAAGAAAAATGGTAATCTTTATTGAAACTTTATTAGTGATTATATTATGCATGGTTATAATGCTTTACTATTAGTGTCATTGCTGAATAATCCACATTGTGCAGTGCACAAAAGACAGACTCGACGCTGTGAAACGGCTGTTCACAGGAGGATATAGAGCTCTGTTGGACTGGAGTTGTGTGAATGAACTAAATGAGAATATTTGAGGGCAAGCTTCTCTGCAGAATCATTAAAAATGTTATTCAGTGTTTGATAAAACCACAGTCCTTGCCTTGGCTGATGAATAATGTCTTAATGATTTATCAATAATGTCTTTTTGATAAGTCACTGTTGTAAAAAACAGCTGTGGTTGCCAGAATAAAAGAATAAAGGAATAGTTTAAAAATCATTCTAAATTTAAATACCACACCTATATCAGAAACAACACAGGAGTGATATCATTGGAATTACTTTGAATACAATTTTAAAGGTGCCATAGAATGCATTGATACAATATTTTAAATTGTTCTCTGATATCTACATAGAAGATATTTGGCTTAGGTAAGGGCAAAAATTCTCCAGAAACGGTTTTACATGTGCATTTACAACCCTAGGATTTCTCCCTAGAATGAAATGGTCTGTTATTGGCTTATTTGGAAGGGTCATGAATAATAATGTTGAGCTCTGCTCTGATTGGCTGCTTCACAGTGCGGCTCTGCTCTGATTGGCTGTTTCACAGTGCAACTAATTTCAGTAGCTCACAGCAGGAAGGAAACACAGGGAGAAAAATATATATTTCAATACTTTCTCTCGCAGTTATATCGTCGGGTAATTATACTGTATATAAAATGCGGCCATCAGGGAGCGGGGCATTGAAACTGCTTTCAAATGCACGATCGTTTTTTACTTTTACTTTCACTTTCGAGATTCGCGATCGTACGAACTGTGTTTATACTATGGAGCGGCAGTACTTACCGCACATTTTACAAGATCAGATGCTTGTCTGTGGTGCTCAGGATCTGTAAATCATTCACCATCATCCTCAGTCATCTCTCCTTACTCTGTTTATGTGGTAAGTGAAATCCTATGTACTGCATTGTAACAGGCTACTGCTAGCAAGCTAACCATGTCCCTTTAGTGGCTCGCGTTATTTTATTAGAACGCATTATTTCCTTTCCGTGCCTTTCTGAATACAGACACCAACCCATCCCTGCACTTCACATCCCCTGCACAGCCTGGAACATAACATTTATTTCCATG
>JAFVLL020014543.1:0-10490 GCA_021397915.2 Tor tambroides | reverse complement strand
TGATTTGTGTTTCTAGCCTGTGTAGCCTTAAAGTCTCTTGATTTGATCCATCTCTCCAGCAGATTTTGGACATAAGCAATAGTAGTATCATGTTTCGCTAACAGACTGAACCGTAGATCCTAAAGCACAAGCTCTGTAATGCATGTCTTTCTCAGGTTTTAATATGCGTATGAGAATGGATACATATGTTAAAATATTTTACCATAAATATTTCTGATGTTTTTCTGCTGCTGACATAAAAAGAAAAAAGAAAAAAAATAGTTGAATAACCTGCCAGTGAAAGGGAAGTGGCTCTTTGTATAAGACACTGCTGTGTGCTGTTACTGCGCAATGTTTTCTGACATGAATATTTTATAGCTCAAGTAGAAAAATATGTATTGACAATATTTAAGCAATAGCTTGGTGATTATAATGTATGATAACTAGATAAGTGTATATTGCGTTAAAAAAAGAAATCTTAGATTCACTTTTGGTGGATTTTGTACTGTATTTATTACTAATGATGATGCAAAAAGTTGCATAGCTTAACCCAAATTTTCTTTCTTTTTTAATTTCTTGTCTTGTATATGACCCTTTTTGTATGTGTTTTTTCAAATAAAATGTCGAAAATGCCTCAAAATATTTTTCATTGTTGTTTCATGACATTGGGTCATCTACATGGTGAATATTAGATGGACTGATAGTCTAATAGTGCCGCGGTCAAGAGCCGTTAAATCAGGAACTTGAACATATTTGCGTAAGGACCTGTCCCAATACTTGTGGTCTTGGCCACTTGAGAACACACACACAACAGGAAGCGTGCAAGAGGTCAAGCCTCAGGTCAAAGGTGAGTGTCCTTAGTGCACACTAAAGCCACAACATCTCTAAGGGTGCGTCCAAACTAGTTCAATTCTTCAGAGGCTTGTAGGCTAGAGTCCTCCGCATTAAACACTAGAATGAGACGGTCTACTAAATCCTAATACTAATAAAACTTCATATTGGAAAAATACTTTGTATTACAAATCTTTATATTATTTGGCTTTCTATTAATGCAATACAATGAATTACAGCCATGCAGTCTCCCAGTGGCTTACATTATTGGCAGTTTAGCGTTAAGTGAATAATCTATGCCAAAACAAAAGATAACATCTATGCTTTCATGTCCAAAAACATTACTTTTGGCTTAGATTTTATAATAAATTCAGACAGGCTCAGTACTGACTTGTTTTTCGTCAGGTTATTTTTTCATGAATTGGAATGTGTACAAAGGATTTCCATGTGTGTTAACTGAGTTACTGTAGATATTACATATGTAATAATAAATACTAAGAGACCTCACTGGTTTAAAAAAATAAAAAGGTTTAAAAAATAACTAGTGTAGAGTAGTATTGCGGTTCACCTAATTTCAAATGTTCTAATTAAACTTGTTGACCATATTTTAAAGTGAAACAATCAAAATGTGTAAACGAATCTCTGTACAAAAGAAATACTTGAATTTTTACAACACTGTAGGGTGTGGGGGGACTTAGGGAAATAAAAAAAAGTAAAGAAATATGTTTATATTGTCTCGTGACATTCAATTACGAAAGTCACATACATGATAAATTTTACTTCAAACGACGAAATTTGACCTCAGAAGTCGAATACTTTGCATAACTGGACATTACTGTCTGTCGTTTAATATTTCTATCTCAAAAAAGTTGTTAAATATTAAATGTTTAGCTACTTACATTTCGCCTCACGCTCTTTCGCCGTTAAAAGCGGCGCGCTGGAGTTTGCCCGCGGATTTTTTGAACGGTAAATCCCGCCTACTTTGATTTGATTGGTCATCGCAATCATTTTGACATTGACGTGGCAGAGGAACGTAAAACGAACTTTTTAAACTGTTTGTCATTTAATCATGAACAATATCAATTACTGAGGGGGACGATTTGCCTATATCTTGATTTTCAGTGAAGCCGTATTGAAGCTTATGTAGGCTAATTGTTTGGTGTTGGTAGTTTAATGAGCGGGTGGGCGTTTAAAAAAAAAAAAAAAAAAAGTTCACTTTAGGAAAAGCAGTTGATTAAAACGACTGATATTTCACAGGCTTGACCGCTGTTGTAAATTTTAAGAATAAGCAAATAGCACATTTGTCGATAGTCTGAGGCTTTAATCTTTTTGTGGTCAAAAGAAAAACTAGTCAGCACTTTCTTCTTTCAGGAAAGCTAAAATAAAGAGAAAATTAAGAAACAGAAAGAAAATCCTTTAAAAGAAACTGGTTTCTCCAAAGAAAGGTGTTGTGAGAACACTAAACTCCCATAGAGCCTAACAGAGGCTTCAACTAATAGAAAAGTAAACTGATAACAAACACAGAAAATTAATAACCATCTTTTTTTTTTTTATCTGAGAGGAAGACTAAAAATAAACACAATGAGAAAAAAAGATGCAAAGGAAGTTGCTGTCACTTTAAAAGCTCAAGCACAGCTGATCATGATCATGTGATTAATCAATCAACCAATCAGACACTTATAAAAACACATTCACAACAATCTGGCTCTCGATGCCCAGTTCATCTCAGGCTCTGCTCAGACATATTGCAAAAATATTTTTTTATGAGTTTATATGAGTTTTCACACTACCTTTGCAGATGTTCATATTTGGATTTATGAACGATGCAAACTATGATGAAACTTCCACTGCTAAAGTCTCAAACAGTTTGACATTGATGGCAATGAGTGTGAATGTGCCAGAGAAAAGGACAAACTCTAAGAAAAACATTCTCAGAGCAGAGAAGTGTGCACTTACCATGAAAACGGTTTCAGACCGCCTTCCAAATCAACAATAACATGTCTACTGATCATGTCTACATTTAATGACTACTAACAAGTTTATTTCTCAGTAGAAATGGAGTCATAAGTGCATAAAATAAAGGGAAAAATATATATTTGTCCATTAATTTACGTCACCTGCTCCAACACACAATTTGAGGGTTTGTAAGTTGATTTAAACGCTTATTAAAAGACAAAATATTAGTTTTTCTGCATGTCATGTGACCATTAACCAACATCAGAGTACCTAGAACATGCAAATGTTTTGATACATATTTTAAAATATGAATTTAAAATCTCAGAGGGACTTTAAGAAATCACTTCATCAAGTGGTTTGACAAAAAAAAAAAAAAAAAAAAGCTTCCAGCTTCAAAAGCACCAATAACACATGATATAAAACAAATTCAAGGGAATTGGGTTTTAGAGAACCAAGCACATTTCATGACTACTTTAGTTGAGTTAATTTCTCAGTAGGTCATAAGTAAATAAAATAAATGAAAAACTGGCTTTTTATCAATTCATTTACTTGTTCAAACACAATTTAAGGGGTTGTGAATTGATTCAAGAGCTAATAATTATTTAAATCACAAAAATGTATAATATAAACAATCAAAATGAAACTTACTAAAAATAGGAAATATTTTATTTGTTTTTTCTGCATGTTATGTGACTATTAACCAATGTTAGAGAATCGTGAACATGCAAATGCTTTGCTAAAGTATTTAAATATTAACTTAAAATCTCAAGAGGACTTAAAAAAAATGAATCTCAAAGTAGTTTGACAAAAGTTTGGGAATTGCTTATTATGGAGACGTGTGTAGACAATGCTTTTGGTGGCTGACAAAGTTTGCAGGTTCAATCGCTGGACAATGTGACAGGATCTAAACAAATCTGATGACAAGTAATTCTCAGTACAAAGGATGTTTATTTGAATTTCTTTAAAAAAGTACAAACTTCTTTATCCCAAAGAGTGTGATTTCTGAAACGTCTTTAGCTAAAAATCCAAAGCATTTAATATTTCGGATACAGCACTCTGTGACTTTGTCCATCTGCTTTATTTCTGTCCAGCCACTGTCCGCAGACGAAGATGGTGGTCACCCAGTTGGCGGTGTTGGTGATCTCCACACACTCCAGGTACCATCCGGACGAAGAGCCTTTGTCATCGTGCTCCACTCTGATCCTCAAGAGTTCGCCCAGATCCAGCATCTCCAGCAGAAAGCGATCAGTCCGTCCTCTCTCAAACAGGTTTCTGTACTTCCCCTTCAGCGCTCGCTTCCCAGAGTCTCCGTTGACGCCGTAGAGCGTGATGAAGACGTTGGCGTCGGTGGCGGCGTCCTTCACGTCTCCGGTGATGACGATGATCTCGTATTTGACGGGAACCAGACTGCGCACTTTGCTGGCGAAGCTCTCCACGGTTTTGGTGCACTCAAACGTCATGAACTCGTCTTTCTTGGCCGCCAGAGGAATCCGAGCGTCGCATGTGAAGTAGAATCTGAGGAGGATAGAGAGAATGGCGCTCGGAGCAGGATTTCAGAAAGGCATGCACAATATTCAATTTTGCCGATATCTGATATACTGATATTTTGCAAATTATTCTGGCCGGACCAAAAACTCATTTGTTACACTGCAAAAAATGATTCTCTTACTTAGTGTTTTTGTCTTGTTTTCTAGTATAAATATCTAAAAATTCTTGAATCAAGATGAATTTACTGTACAAGTAAAATGACTTAAGATATTATGTCTTGTTTTGTGTAAAAAAAATAAAAAATTTGTTAGTTTTTCCTTAAGCAAAAATATCTGCCAATGGGGCAAGAAAAATAATCTTGTTTAGCCTTTGAATTAAGATTATTTTTCTTACCCCATTGGCAGATATTTTTGCTTGTTTTAAGCAAAAACTAACAAAATTTTGATTATTTTTTTTAGAAAACAAGACTTAATATCTTAAATCATTTTACTTGTACAGTAAATGCATCTTGAATCAAGAATGTTTAGATATTTATACTAGAAAACAAAATACTAAGAAAATCATTTTTTTGCGGTGTAGAAGTAATAAACATTATTAAAGTTCTTTTTTTTAATGAGAGTACATTGAAAGCCTTGAAAATAACTAATCTCTGCTGATTTTTTTCTCAGATAAATGTAGTTGAAACCTTTTATTTGTGGATTTAACATTAATAGATGGTCTAAAGCAAAAGAGCTGTAAAAATTCCAAAAAATCTTTTACAGCACCTTGTATTTAAGTTTGCAGAATCCATTTGAAAAAAATAATATATTTTATTAAAAATAATTTAATGTTAATATATGCATTTTAATGAATAAATCTGTATATATTAAATTATTTTACAAGTGTCATGTTTAGGATTTTTATTTATGCAAGCTATAGCTTCTGATCTTTAAATCAAAACAGACTCGTGATTTTATGACATCGATACTGCTTTATTTATTCAGAAACACAAGTTTCTTAATGATATTTGTGTATTTTACTTTCCTTTTATTACAAGTAGGCCAACAGCGCCCCCTAAGTAAATAAAACGCCTTACCGGATGCGCTAGAAAGTGTTGACTCTCACACACTGGATGCATCACTCTGTATATGTATTTTCAGATTAAATGCAGCGATACAAAACAATGAATCCAATCATAATTCAGGAAAAAGTTTGCTTCAAGAATGACCACACTGCTGATGTAATCTTATCACTATCACACGCTGAGCACATGTGAGCTATCCGTCTTATCGGCAAGGAATATCGGCATCATTTTTTTTCAAATCGGCCAATGTTTACATTTTGAACCTTTATCGGCCGATTCCGATAATGCTCCGATAATATCGTGCATCCCTAATTTCAGATGTACGTGACGTAAACTCACTTGTTTCTCAGCTCTTTCTCCGTGATCACCACCTCCTGCACGTGCCAGAAAGACTCGTTCTTCACCTTCTTCTCCTTCGTTATATGGCCCAAACAAATCCCGACGATCTCGCCCACATTTTTAGAGGAAAACTCGAATGAATCCGTGGCACCTCTGAAACAGAGTCAGATTATGATGCGTTATTAGTCGTCTGTTCAGTCTCTATTATTTAATGGTCATTTATTTTTGACGTTTGTCACTCCAAAAATGTGTTTTCTTTAATTATTGGACATTTGGACAGGTCTAAATGATAATCTGAATTATTTTTGTATCATTGATATACTATTATAGTTGTAATTAATATTTTGAATGGGTTTTTTTTTATACTTTTGGTTTACTTTTTAATTTTAGTTAACATTGAAATATTTTTTTTGCATTTTTGCCATTTTTATTAGATATTTTTATTAGTAGCAGTTATTTTAAAATTATTTTATTTATTTATTAATACATCTATATAGTTTTTAGCTATTTACAGTATTTCAGTTTTAGTTATTTTAGTACATTGTTAAACTAAAGGAAAATGAAAATGAAAAACAAAACCAAAAGTTTAACTTTTTAAATATTTGAATATTTTTATATTTTTCATTTTCTTTTTCAATTTAGTCAACATTTTAGTATTTTTTGCTTTTGAATTTTTTTTTTATTATTAAGTTATTTTTATATTTTATGTTTTAAAAATATGTCTAAGTACGTCCTGTCTATGTAAATTTATTTTTGTTTCAGTTTTAGTTATTTTAGTACATAAAGTTCAACTAAATTAAAATGAGAAATGTTGTAGCTGAAATAAGTTAATACATTTTTATTAGTATTTTGAATTCATTTTTATTTTTATATTTTCCACTTTTCAATTTTAGTTAACATTTTAGGATTATTTGTGATTATTATTATTTTTTTTTATTAGTAGTAGTTATTTTTAAATTATTTTTATTTTATTTATTAATACGTCTATATAGTTTTTAGCTATTTACTGTATATTTCCATTTTAGTTATTTTAGTACATGAAGTTAAACTAAACGAAAATGAAAAACAAAAACAAAAATTTAAGTTTTTAAATATTTGAATATTTTTATATTTTCCATTTTCTTTTTTATTTTAGTTAACGTTTTAGGATTATTTGTGATTATTAGTTATTTTTATTGGTATTTGTTATTTTTATTATATTAATTATTATTATATTTTTAAATATGTCTATATAGTTTTTATTCATTTGTATTTCTAAGAAACTGAAATTTGAGAAATGTTGCCTAGCTTAAATAAAAAAAAATGTTTTTTTTTGTTTTGTTTTGCTGTTGTTAGTTATATGTAACATTGGCTGAAATTACATTGCATGTAACCGGGACATTGTACTTACCGCAAAAACTTCTTCTTCTTTGAGTTTTCCATCATAAACTCCTTTGAACGTCCTTTTTTCCCCTCCAGAATGATCCAGACATTCTCCTTCGTCTCGGCATCTTCAGAGTTGGCTGTTGTGATCTCAATTTCATATTCTGAAAAGACATTACAAAGAAAATTTCAATGCACAAAACAAACACACAGCCCGTGAGTTACACACATAGGAAATGCCCTTCTCTTACTGGTCTTGTCACTGAGATCCAGAATATCGTTATTGGCACATGCCAGTTCCCTCATGATTTGCCCGTCGTCTTCACTTTTGGCCAGCCACCGGTCGCAGGGAAAGCGGAAGATTTGATCCAGCAGGTCATCCTTCACATCGACATACTCCAGATGCCATCCAGGAGCCGGACCTCATCACAGTAACGTACAGTTTAGACACAACATTGTCAAAATGGACTATTTTGCTGTGTTTCAGCAATCATTGCACCACTGATCAACACAATGGTGTTTCGTTCCTAAACGATTCAGCATTTTTGAATAGAAAGTCAGTCAATGATTCAACAAGCAAATCATAAAGACAGCTGCTAAATTCAAAACGGCATACTCTTAGTATTTCAGCATATCTTTCTATGGCAGAAATAGTAAGAACAGTATACTTGCACATGGGTCAGAAGTCAGCACTTCATCACTTCTTTTTTCAATGAATCAGCCATTTTGAATGAATCAATGAATCAATCTTTGAATTAGTAATTCAATGATTCACTTATTTGCTGCCACCTCATATCCATATTTCAAGTATCATTTCATCAATGTATGTTACACTTAAAACAATAATCTCATAACATTTATACAGTTGCGACTGCAGTGTAAATGCATTCATTGCATCTCTGAACTGCATTAAACAGTGGTTTACAAGTAATAATGCTGTAAATAATGTTCAGTTTCTTGCACAGATTGATCATTTTGCTTCATAAGACCTCAATATATCATCAGGAGCCACGGGTATTAATTTTGTGTTGCCTAAAATGCTTTTTTTTAATTCTCAAAAACCGCTAGCTGCTGACTTGCATTTTATGAATCACCAAGGAGCACGGTTTCAGCTAAAAATCTTTTCTGTTCTACTGAAGAACAAAACTTATCTATATCTTGGATGGCCTGAGGGTGAGTACATTTACAGCAAATGTACATTTTGGGTGAACTGTTCCTTTAAGAGTGTTTAGAACTATTTGTGACCCTGGACCACAAAACCAGTCATAAGGGTCAATTTTTTGAAATTGAGATTTATGCATCATCTGAAATCTGAATAAATAATCTTTCCATTGATGTATGGTTTGTTAGGATAGGACAATATTTGGCTGAGATTCAACTATTTGAAAATCTAGAATCTGAGGGTGCAAAAAAATCTAAATATTGAGAAAATCACCTTTAAAGTTGTTCAAATGAAGTTCTTAGCAATGCATATTACTAATCAAAAATGAAGTTTTTATATATTTACGGTAGGAAATTTACAAAATATCTTCATGGAACATGATCTTAATATCCTAATAATTTTTTGGCATAAAAGAAAAATGGATAATTTTGAGCCATACAATGTATTGTTGGCTATTGCTACAAATATACCCCAGCGACTTAAGACTGCTTTTGTGCTCTGGGGTCACTTTTACCGTTTTAGGATTATTTTTCAGTCAGTTTTTATCCTGTCTTCACTGAATAGTGTCCTGCTTTCTGGTGTTATAGAAATGGCTAAAAACACACACACACACACACACACACAGAACGTTTCTCACCCTTGTTGTCGTGCCACACTCGGACCTTGGACAGCTCGCCCAGACTCAGAATATCCCCGAAACGGAAAACATCCACCTGATTGCGTTCAAATTTGTTCCTGTTGCTGCATTCTCTCAGTGCCAGCGTTCCTGTGTCGCCGTTCTCCCCGAACACGATCAGAGACACATTGGCGTCTGTGCCGGCGGCTGCCAAACGACATGAGAAAACGGTTGTGCATCTATAGAAGAGCAGCATGATGCTCATTTATAACACACAATCACAAATCACATCATCTCTTTAATATCTCACAGCTTTCTCCTGACAGCCATGAGATTCAATGGAGAGCACATGAAGTATTTTATTTCATTTCTCTGATTGTTCTCCTGAGACTCCTGTAACCTCACAACATTTTTATTTTTCCCATTTGCATTTTAATTTTAGTTATAGTAATTTTGTTGTGTTTTCATTTTTATTAGTTTTTTTTAATATCTATATAATTTTTAAATTAAATTTTACTTCAGTTTTAGTTATTTTAATACATACCTTGGCAACAAGCTGAATTAAGTTAAACTTTTTAAAATTATTTTATTTCACTTTACTTGGAAAAAAAACTATTAAATATTTTCTGTATTAAGTTTTTATCATTTTGAATTAATTTTGAATTAGTTTTTATTTTATTTTCACTTCATTTCACTTATTTTATTTCAAGTAATATCATTTTTGCTTTTAAATTTTGAATTAGATTTCATTTTAATATTTTCCATTTTATTTTAATTTTAGTTACTGTAATTCTAATTTCTTTTTGTCATTTTATTAGTTTTTTAAATCTATATAATTTATATTAATTTTATTTTAGTTTTCAAGTTGAACTAAATGAAAATTAGGTGTTTCTTTAGGAATTAACTGAAATGTTTTTTTGTTTTTTTTTCCCCAGTTAACATATATTGTACGTAAGTGATGAAAACTGTTGTTTTTTTGGTTGTAGTTTTAGTGAACAATAGTATCCTCGATATGATGTTGATCTGTTTAGTAACCAGTCAGTTTGACGATCTGGGCCTGTGTTCACAAAATATTTTATCTTACCACTAAGAGTTCTCCTAAATAGCAGTATAGTTTTTAGTTTTCTCTTAAAACCTATTCACAAAGCTGCTGAGACACACTTGTGCTGAGGAATAGAGAGAAGTCTTGAGATCAGAGTAAGGGGGCGGGGTTTACCTTGTTGCTATGGATGATGTCAACATGCTCATTAACTATGCACACAGTGATTGGCTGAAATTTATTCATAGAAATATTGTAGAGCGCAATATTATGTTGCCATATTAAAATAAAGATTTTAAAATGCAGGCTAAGTGTCACTAATTGAACAAGTATATGTTCAGCTAATTGTCAGTCTCTTACATGTGTGCTTCTCATAAACTATTAGTGAATATGCATATAAACAGCCTTTTAATTAACAGAGTAGAATAATCCCGGCTGATAGTAAGACATGCAAACGTAACAGAAAACCAAACTGGACTCAAGAACAGCTGTTACTTCTTAATGAAAACAAGATATAATCAAAGGAACATTTAGAGTTGAGATAACCTCCAAAACCAAAGGAGATTCCTTTAGAAAAGCTCATTATCGTCAAATGTTTCTAAAATGTTTACGCTCCGAGGCAGATTTCCAGAAACAGTTATTTTAGGATAGTTTG
>JAFVLL020014542.1:0-37974 GCA_021397915.2 Tor tambroides | reverse complement strand
TATATATATATATATATATATATATATATATATACACTGTACATACACATGCTGACTGACCAAAAAGGCTAGATGTTTAACCTAAGAAGTCTGGTAGGGACAATAGCATAACTAGAATCTAGGGGTGACCCCAAATACTCGAAAATTCAATGCTTTGATAGGAGGAGCCTGATTCGACTACCAATCTCACAGTCGAATATTCGCAGAGGTGTTATAATCATGCCATTTTGGCTATACGGGGATGCTCAATGTCTGATTTCACATAGAACAACCGGTCCCCTTTCAGGAACACGAGCTGCGGCGAGACGCTCTGGGAACGCCTTCAGACTCTGAATCACGTGTGTAATCAGTCCAATGGATGGGCGAGACGTCACGGGCGGGGTGACATAGAGACCAGAGAGCTTAAAAGCACGTCGGGGGGATACAGTGGCAGATTTTGTCATTCAGCGAAGCGCTCTGTGTGTGTCAGTCTTATTTATGTTGTTGTCTGTCCCAGTAAAACCATAAGCCATATCAAAGGTGAAAGACAAGCATATAAGGGCAAGAGCAGACAGCATTTTAGACTGTGTGTTCCTCTCTGTCCGCGCTATATTATGGGTGGGGATACACACAGTTTATGTGTTGTTTGTTTGGGAGTCGGGCAAGCTTCTAGGAATGTGTCCGTGTTTGTGATCTTGCAGTCCCTGTCCCGCTGCTGCTGATGCACGGTGGCGATTGAGATCGCGGGGATCACACATGGATCAAGCGGATGGGTTGGAGACGGGCTCACATTTTCTCTGCCTTTTTTCCCTAGATCTAGCTCTCTCTCTCTGGTTTCGGAAGCCCGCGCTGCGGTCTCTTCCCTGCGGATCTGCGGACCATCATTCTTTCTAGATAGTCTTCGGCTAGAACGTCCTGACGCCTTGGCCCAGGATTTCTGAGGGCTGGCCCCTCTGGGGAAGAGCGGTGTACACCTCATCATACGGTGCCCATCTCTTCTCATTACCCTCAGGGGATTGGTCTGTCAACCCTGCCACCCACAGTGCTTCAGAGCACAGCGGTCTCCAGCAAGCGCTTCTCTCAGCTTCCGCCTGGAAACATAACGGTTCTGGGAGGCTTGCTACCTCCAAGGAGGTCTCCAGAGCAGTTAGACTGGCCTTTCCCTGCCAGTCCTCCACTTCAGGACACCGAGCTAGCTGCTCTAAGTACACCAGAGGCCAGTCTTGAGAGACTGGTTCCCTTAGTAGGTCATCTGGCAGTATGAGAGCCCCTGCCAAATGTATCTTATTGGGTCCTGCACCGAGCAGGCTCTGGTTGTGTCAGTCTGAGTCTTCCAAGAAGATGACAGGTCTGAGGACCGCCATTCTCAGTCGGAGACTTCAGCCAAAAAAAAAAAAAGTCCTGATGGGGTTTTCCCTGAGGGGAAATCCGCTTTGCATGATCAAGGTAAAGCGGTGATGCTTTTGTGCCTTAGACATGTGGAGGAAACCTTGGTTCTTGTCACAGGGCCCGGTGCTGGGACCTCCTTGTCATCGTGTAATGTTAATGACGTACGCGTCCCTCACCGGTTGGGGTGTGGCCACCATGAGTGGCCACCCTGCCCACGGTCTGTGGAGCAGCCACCATCTCACGTTACGTCAGGTGTCCTCTCGCTACAGAGAGTAATTGAGGCCTCCACTTGCCAGAGCCACTGGGGGATGGAGGCTCCACCTCGAGGTAGTGGAGCTCATCTGGAACAGACTTGGCCGAGGCTTCGTCTGTATGCCTCCCTAGATCGCACGGTTCCCGGAAGTTCTGAAGAGAGTACGCCGGATGGGTAGCCCTGGTCTGGCTGGGCTGAGCACGCTTCTCTGACCTAATTTCCCTTCTCGATGGCTCTCCGTGGGAGATTTCCATCAGGAATGGATCCTTACGGAAGGTGGGGCTTTCCCACCTGAGAGTTTTGGAACTGTGGATGTGGCCCCTGAGGGGGCACAGCTCATAAGTTCCGGTCTCTCAACTGAGTTTGCTGAACTGTACTCCTTGAAGTGGACCTTCACTTCTTGATGTGACAACCTCCAGCTCGACCCAGTTAACTGCCCAGTTGGTTCAGTGCTGAGCTCTTGCAGGTACGGTTCTCCACAGGGTTATCCCACTCTACCTTGAAGGTTTCCGTGGCAGCCCTAGCTGCTTACCACACCTCTCTCGGTGGTCGGTCTTTCGGGAGAGACCCACTAGTTACATGTTTCCTCCATGGTGCACTGAGGCTGAGGCTGAGGCCTCCAGCCAGGAGACGATTATGCTAAGTGGTGGATCGGGATGCTATCTATAGCCTTGAGTCCTCTGATTTCCCCTCTCCCTTGGGGGTCAAGGCTCACTCCTCCGCCTTCAGGATGCTGCGGAATGTCCACTTTGTTTACTTGTCAGATTCTATATCTGCATGTTGCACCACTCCTGGCTCCTTATCTTTCACCTTAGCTGTGCTCTTCCACACAAGGCAGGGACTTGCAAGCCTGGCAGCGTGGGCATACTCATTCCCAAAGCGTCTCGACGCAGCTCGAGTTCCTGAAGGGGAATGCCTCAAGGTTACGTATGTAACCCTAGTTCCCAGAGGGAACATCTCTTGCCATAGCATCTTTTGCTATACCTCCGGCATCCCTGCGAGCACTTCCCTCATTCTACCAGAAGCTGCTGCTGTATCCATCACACATGCTTTTAAGCTCTCTGGTCTCTACGTCACCCCGCCCGCCATCCATTGGACTGATTACACACGTAATTCAGAGCGTGGTCATGCTGAAGGCATTCCCAAAGCTTCTCGTTCCCTCTGGGAACTAGGGTTACATATGTAACCTTAAGGCATTTTCTCCCAATAAGTTAATATACACCCTATAATGATAATGGTGCCAATAATAATCTGAAAAGAAAGAAGCTTTTAATAAATATTTTTAATGTGCGTGAATAAATCCAACCACCCCATGACAGATTTAAGTTTCACTTTCCATGATCCGTGACCAACGGAGGAGCATCTTGGCGGCAAGGATTTAAATCTTTAGAAAGACTCAAACTGACAGAGGGAGAGTCAAAGACTGGATTTTTTTTTCTGATCAAGTAGGGTACAAGTAATTTCAAAACATTTCAGCCATTTCTAATTTGATTTTTGGATGCTGTAAACATAGGCGCCAATCTCGTGGGTGCTTGGGATCGTAATAACTCGAGATATTATTTATTCACTATCCTTCTGGCAAAACTGATCTGGCAATCTATCCAATGCATATTTGTGTTTGGGCTCTGGAGAGAATCAAAAGGTATATTTTTGTCCAGTGCTTAGTCTTGTGAAAGTCCTCTCATTATAACAAAACTTAATGAGATTGCAATGAAGATGAGGGACAGCTTTTTAGTGATAATAAGGGCAGTGCTCTTTGTGTTCTTTCTATATAACCTTTAATCCATTAAGAATTTGTATAGAACTTTTATTTTTCGGCCACATACATGCTGCAAAGTTTCAGGAATGACATCTGCATATTTATGCGAGATTCATACTCGAAAGAGCAATGGACAGGACAAAAATATATGTGAAAATGTATGAGAATTGAGGCTATAGAGCACCCTTTCTAAAGCACCCTCAGTATTTAATTCTGGAACCAGGCCTGGATAAAACTAGCTGTGTTTGAGCAATTTTTGAGCAGTAAGCTATGTGGCAGTAACATAACTTATACTGGTGACCAGGAAGGCTGGTCATTTTTATCTAAGCTAAAGATTCCCAAACTTCCAACCCAGGCTCACTGGAAAACATGTCTGTGAAAAATAACATACCACCTACACTAAACCTAACTGAAAGTGTTAACAAAAGTAAATGTGAGAGCAAAATGCATTTGCTCATTTCACGTGACTAATATCTACAATGCAAATGTACTGCTGTACCATTTGAGCTGGAGTCCCCCAAAGTTCAGCAGCATCCACTTCAAATCAGTGAAGGCAGCCGATGCTCATGTATAGCGTGTGGAGATCGCAGTCCTACTGGTGAAGGATGCAATAGAGCTGGACCTTCCAGCTGATATGAAAACGGGGTTTACAGCCGCTACTTATCCGTCCTTCGGATGAGACGTTAAACCGAGGTCCTGACTCTCTGTGGTCATTAAAAATCCCAGGATGTCCTTCGAAAAAGAGTAGGGGTGTTACCCCGGCATCCTGGCCAAATTTGCCCATTGGCCTCTGTCCATCATGGCCTCTAATGAAATCCCCATACACTGATTGGCTTCATCCCACGCACTCTGTCTCCTCTCCACCAGTAAGCTGGTGTGTGGTGGGCGTTCTGGCGCCAATATGGCTGCCGTCGCATCATCCAGGTGGATGCTGCACACACAATTGGTGGATAGGAGAATCCCCCTTGTATGTAAAGCACTTTGAGTGCCTTGAAAAGCGCTATATAAATGTAACGAATTATTATTAATTATTACTTCATTGTACCCAAAAAAGGCGGTGGGTTACGGCCAATCTTGGACCTGCATGTCTTGAACCGGGCCCATTCACAGGCTACCTTTCAAGATGCTGACGCAGAAATGTTTCTTCGGATACATCTGTCACCAAGACTGGTTTGCAGCGATCGACCTGAAGAACACATACTTTCATGTCTTGATCCTTCTGCACCACAGACCATTTCTGCGGTTTGCGTTTGAAGGACCTGCATATCAGTACAAGATCCTGCCCTTCGGGCTGGCCCTGTCTCCCCGAAACAGGAGGGAGCTCTTGTTCCCCTGATAGAGCAAGGTGTTTGCATTCTCAACTATCTCAACGACTAGCTTATACTAGCACAGTCTCAGGATCAGTTATTTGAGCAGGGTTCTGTTCAGGCTCAGCAGTTGGATCACCGCGAGACAACTGGAAAAACAAGTCTCCAGCCAGAAATGCGGTAGGTGGTGGGCAGTTAATTTCCTTTCCAGAGAATGCTGCTCGAACCAGGTGCTGAGTTTGTGGACTACATCCAAAGGCAGGTCACGTGCCATGGCTGCTGGAAGATATGGGCAGCTGGCGACAGGCTGCAGGGCTGCTCCACTGCCAATCGGTTTGAACTCATGGCAGATCCAGGTGAGGTAAAAAATAGTGGCACTGTGGGTCCAGTCACAGGCACCACACCAATATTCGTGTGGTCAGACTGTGTGTATTCTCCAGGCAGAGTGCCCCAGCAGGTCTCCAGGCGGCACCGTATTTCAAAATGGATGACTCACACCACGACTGGGGTGACCCTTTGTCATTCAGCATTCTGGAGGTATGATGGGCCTCAAGCACAGTGGCTATCGTTGCCCCAGAAGTTGTCGCGTTTTTATGAACACTATCAAGGAAAAACAACAATGGCACATACAGTCAGTATAAAGTTTCTTTGTGATATTCATTTGCATCAACGTACAAGGTAAGCTAGCTAATATATCCTAGCTTCTTCTATATCCTATCTGATCTGGCTTATCTGAGAGTTTATTTGGCTGACTGGTATTTAAAAGATCCCAGCCCAACTGGCGCTAAAAACATGGCTAATTATTACAGTCCAGACAACATACAAGCACAACAATCATTACAGCAACTACTCCCAAATATATCACATATCTATACCCATAAAAGAACAACAAGGAGCAGCAACACCAAAAGTACTCATCAAAACAATAATACAATGAAGAAAAGCAACATAACACACGACACAACCTCACTCAACCAATCCAAATGATATTATGATGTTGAGAACAAATACAATTTTAGTCTCTTTTTAAAAGCAGTTTTTCCCTTGATTTCACGAATAACAACTGGAAGGTGTTCAAACCACAGCTGACCTATAAAACACAGTCCCTTTCATAGAGTCAGACTTAGGTAGGGGTAAAGGAAATCGTACGACTATTCGCCCCTCTTGTGTAATGTGAATGCATATTTGAGCAGTAAATTATTTTATCATAGAGAATTTAGGAGTCTTGAGTATTAACAATTCTATGAAAATATACTAACATATTAGCAGATAGTCTATGCTTGACCGTCGGCCACGCAAGACGTTCGTGCATCTCTGCAACACTAGTCCTAGAAGAACAACCAAGAACCAGTCTTGTGGCCTTGTTTTGAGCCACTTGTAATTTTTTTAAAAGACTGTTTGATGCAGCAGACCATACAACAGAACAGTAATCCAAATGACATAAAACCAATGTACAAACAACACGACAAAACAACTGTAAATTTAGAAACCGTGCACATTTACGAGTTACTGCAACAGCTCTACCCATTCTAGCAACAACTTTATTGATGTGATCAGACCATGACAATGTGACAATGTGAGGTCACTTCGTGCCATTCATATTCTGGGTCTATTCAACCGTAGGGCAGATGAGCTGTCACAAGCTGCGCTCTCCAGAGAGTGGAGAGTCCATCCCTAGACAGTCCAGCTGATTTGGAGTCATTTCAGGACAGCTCAAGTAGACCTGTTCGCCTCTCCAGAAATGTCCCACTGCCCACCGCAGGGCCTGCGCAAATATGCGTTTCCCCCAGTATGCCTTCTCGCACAGACACTCTGTACAATCAGGGTGGATGAGGAGCAAGTCTTGCTAGTTGCACCCTATTGGCCTAACCGGACCTGTTTCCTAGAACGGATGCTCCTCGCGACATCCCCTGCCTGGCAGATTCCTCTGAGGAAGGATCTACTGATTCAGAGAAGGGGCACCCTGTGGCACCCGCGTCTGGACCTCTGGATTCTCCATGTCTGGTCCCTGGATGGGACACGGAGATTCTAGGGGACCTTCCCCAAGAGGTAGCGGGCACCGTCTATGAGACATGCTTATGCCTTAAAGGGGAATCTGTTTGTCGAATGGTGTTCCTCTCAGATGCCCAATCAGAGTTGTGCTTTCCTTTCTGCAGCAAAGGTTGGAGCAAAGGCTGTCTCCCCCCACCCTTAAAGTCTATATTGCTGCTATTTCCACAAATCATGACCCTGTGGAGGGAAAGACTGTTGGAAAGCACAACCTAGTCGTCTTAGGGGGGCAAGAAGGTTGAATCATCCTCATCCTCCCTCTATACCCTCTTGGGACCTGACTCTGGTGCTCAGAGCACTTCAGCAGGGTCCATTTGAGCCTTTGCAGTCAGTCAAGCTGAAGTTTCTTTCAATGAAAACCCTGCTCCTTGTTTCATTGGCTTCCATCAAGAGGGTAGGGGACTTGCAAGCACTTTCGGTCGACGAACCATACCTAGAGTTTGGGCTGGCTGACTCCCAGGTAACGCTGAGGCCCCAGCCTAGCTATGTGCCCAGGGTTCCTACTACCCCTTTCAGGGATCAGGTAGTGAACCTGGAAGTGCTGCCCTTGGAGGAGGCAAACCCAGCCCTAGCTTTGCTCTGTCCTGTCCATGCCTTAAGATGGTACGTGAACCGGACACAAAGCTTCAGGACCTCAGAACAACTCTTTGTCTGTTATGGAGGCCAGCAGAAGGGGAATGCTGTCTCCAAGCAGAGGATGGCCCACTGGATAGTGGATGCCATCACTCTGGCTTATCAGGCACAGGGTGTACCCTGTGAGCTCACTCTACCAGAATTGTTTCATCCTCCTGGGCGCTGGTTCATGGCTCCTTGCTGACAGATATTTGTAGAGCTGCGGGCTGAGCGACCCCCTACACATTCGATAGGTTCTATAGCCTTCACATTGAGCCGGCATTCTCCTGTGTTCTCAACTCAAATGGGTAGAAGCACCGATAAGCCCCGGCTAGAGTTGGCTTGCTAAACTGCTCCAGAGTGTCCGTACTGTAGGCCCTGTCGAGCTCCTCCTTCCCCTTGGCAGCCAGACGTGGCGGAGTGTCTGGTGCCAAACCCTCACTTGATGAATCCATGAGAACCGGTAGAGGGCTGGGTGCCATATGTAGTGACCTAAGTGGATCCCATATGTGTATTGGGTAGGGATTCCCAATTCATCGTTCGACATGACGTCGAAAGTGACCAACTGAAAGGGAATATCTCGGTTACGTATGTAAACCTCATTCCCTGAAGGAGGGAACGGAGATGTCACGTCCCTTCACAACAACTGTTGTACCACCATTGACTGTCCGGGTCCCCAGCTCAGCTCCTCAGCGAAAACCTGAGTACTGTATGTGTTGCACCTGCTGCTTATTTATACTCGTGCTGTGATCGGCGACAGCTGGATGCAATCATCGCATGCCAATGTGCATTGGCTTGTTTAGTTTACACTCGAAGTAGATTGGTCTCTCTATCGAGATCCCTAATTTATCGGTCGAAGTGACATCTCCGTTCCCTCCTTCAGGGAGTAATACGTAACCAAGACATTATGTGATGGCAATGTCCAAATGCATTAGTTTACAAACACACTATGGTAAAACTGTTCTGAGATAATAACATTGTATTGTACAATCAACAGCATGAAAATAAGTCTTTATTAATGAATAATCTAATACATTATTGATTTATTAATCTGTAATAAAAGTTGTTAATTGTATGTCTAGGCATATTTCTAGGTATGTCTAGGAGTTTTGCAACAATGTAGGTGGAATTAATAGCCATCATGGAATACATTATTGTGACTTTATCTTTCATTAGAAATAAACAAGTGTGGGCCTCAAATTATAAATATATTTTGAGAAAAAAAAAAATATATATATATATACTGATATAATACCAATGACCTTTTTATGAATAAATTGACACCAAACCTTTTATTGAAAACAATGGTCTTGACAGCAGTGTCATTAAACAGGTATTATAGGACACTTCTGGATCCTGTATAGTGACATGAGGTGATATTTAATGTTTTGGGAGTGAGAACAGATTGGTATTAGATGATTCAAAGCGACATGCATTGTTATTATCATACTGAAATATATAATTATGTTTTAATGTGGTTGTTATGCACACTACATTAAAATATAATTCCATAACAACCAAAACATGTACATGCAGAAATGTACTATTCTGACAAATTGTGCAACTGTATCAGCAAGAAATAATAATAAAAACAATTTAATTACTATAGAATTCTTGTAATAATTTACAGCGGCAGATAGCAAATGCAATCTGTGTATTTAATTTTCCATGGGACAATATAATATTGTTTGTCCTGTTTTAGATTTTTGCATTTACAATCATCACTTGCAAAGTCAAGATGGCAGATACTGTGTAAATAAATTAGGCTAAACAGGCTCTGTTGCTGAAATATTTATCACCAAGATGTTGTTCAGCCATTATTTATAGTCCAGCCTGAAAAACTTTCACAGGTACACTCAAAAAATGCTGGGTTATTATCAGAGGTCGAATTGTAAAATAAAAACAAGGGGGATGGTGTGGTCCATTTCTTTTCTTTTTTGGGGGGGGGGGGGGGGGTCACGTAATGTACCAGCTTAATTTTAAGTTCCAGTTGCTTATTAGCATGCATATTACTATGCATATCTACATCCCTAATCCTACCCAATACTTAAATTTAACAACTACCTTACTAACTATTAATAAGCAGCAAATTAGGAATTCATTGAGGGAAAAGTCATAGTTAATAGTGAATAAGTGTTCTCCATTCTAAAGTATTACCGCTATTATTTATAAGCTTTATATATTGATTTTGATCAATACTGCTAATTAAACAATATTTTCCTGCATGTGTTTTTGTGCTGGCACCTTGGCTGGTTTAAGCCTGTCACAGATAAATAATGATGAGAATAAAAAAGCCAGTAGGTGGCAGCAAGTCCCTGTTTTAATAATTGATTTATTGAATCATTCAAATCAAACGATTCGTTCAAAATGGCTGATTCAATTAGAAACGAAACAAGTGAATGGACCGTTGAATCACTGGCTCACTTGATTCGTTCAAAAACAGATTCATTCAAGGAACGAAACACCGTGTTGCTCTACGCTGTTGTATAAAATTATTAGCATATTCTTGCTAGCGCACATGTGCTGATATTCAGAAAAGTACATTGTTTGTGCAATGAATATAAAAAGATAAAAAGTTACATGAGTATTTTTTCTTTCATTGCTTGAATTATAAGTGCATTCTAATGAAGCTTGCGCAGCTTGTTACAGTACTGAGTTCTGATTGGTCAATCTCCATTATATAGTTTGTGAATTATCATAAGTAGAGAATTTTAACATTTAATTTGCACAATAAGTTTTACATAATACACAACATTATTAATCTAAAGGGGATGGTTAGTGGGGATGGTGGTTTTACAGAGGGGATGTTTTTTGTCATGTTTTTTTCCCACCAGGAGGATCCCATCCCCCCACATCCCCCCTCAATTCGAGCCCTCGTTGTTATTATTATTATTATCATTATTATTATTATTATTATTATTATTATTTATTTATTTATTTTTTTAACCAAAATGCTGGGTTCAGCCTGTTGGGTCATTTTATTGAGTTATTTTTTTAAATATTTTTACCGAGGTGCTGGGTAGTTTTTCTGTACTCTAAAAATGCTGGGTTATTTAATTAATTTTTTTTTGCTTGTTGGATAATTTTATTGGGTTATTTTTATTTATTTATTTACTCTTTCAGGTGATGGGTATATTTTCTGTAGCTGCTTGGTCTTTTTTAGGCAGTCGTGGCCTAATGGATAGCCCGAAGTTTGTGGGTTCGAGTCTCAGGTCCGGTAGGGATTGTAGGTGGGGGGAGTGAATAACCAGCACTCTCTCCACCCTCAATACCACGACTGAGGTGAGACCCTTGAGCAAGGCACCGAACCCCCAACTGCTCCCCGGGCGCTGCAGCATTGGCTGCCCACTGCTCCGGGTGTATGTTCACTACTGTGTGCATGCACTTGGATGGGTCAAATGCAGAGAACACTGTAAAAAAAAAAAGTTGACCTAACTCAAAAAAATAAGGCAACCTATCACAATCAACTTTTTAAGTTAACTCAACTAGCAACCGACAACTTAAAAACTTTAGTTCATATAATGAATAAAAGTCAGTCTACTGAGTGTTAAAAGATTTGTTAGAGCAACTAAAGATGTTTTAGCATTTAGCAATGCTAATATTTTTTAACAATCCTCTTTCTTTTAGATATGTTTATTTTCAAAGCCTTCTACATAATATGAGTAGTATTTGCCTCTTAAAACTTAAGGCAAACATTATGTTAATAGACAAATGTATTAAACAAGTTGCAATGAGATGCACATACAGTACCTCAGCACACGATTCTTGAGGATCGACAAATTTTAAATCAGTAAAAATATGAACTCTGATCCACGTGACACCTAACTGACAGTGACAACAGCAGCAACATAAATGAAGCCAGTAAAATTTAAAACAATGATAATATTTTAATAATAATGAACATAAAATGTTTTCAAGCTGCAATGCATGCTGGGAACTTGTGCAATGATGTTCAATGTAAAATTGTTTGTTCAGATGACTCAATTTGAAAAGTTGGGAGAACATTTGTACATGCTGTGAGTACTTACAACAAATACTTGAGTATCTAAGTAAGGTAAACAAAACAACTTATAGCGACATGTTTAGAGTATTTTTGTTCAGTTCACACAAAAAATTAAACTGACTTCTCCTACTAAAAATTCTTTGTTCAGGCTACTTTTTTACATTGGTTAGTAGAACTTTTCGAAAGTTGGATTTTTTACAGTGAACAAATTCTGAGTATGGGTCACTATACTTGGCCACACACCACTTCTCTTTCCCTTTCCCCTTTATTGTCAATAAAAATTACGAACCCCTCAGATACCTAACCAGCGCTGGGTCATTGTAACCCAATGTTGGGTAAACTGTGCTAAACCGGTTAAAACTAAATTTTTCAGCAGTCATTTCGTGTTCTATTCTAAGAAAAAACTTGACTGACAGGAAACTTCCTGACTGAAATTAAGGTATGTATTACATTGTATTCCTATAAAATTATTTCAATATAAACAGGAAAATGTCTGTAGTCTCAATTTTTTCCATCTTTGTGTTTAAATGTACATCACAGCTAACGTCTGCTCGGAACGTAAGCCTTCTACAAATGCAGCATCCACCGGATCTATAGTCAATGTGAACAGCATGCCGGGCCAGTGCCACCATGGAAGCTTCACCTACCAAATATGTGACCAGGGCTGAAACACAATGCAACTTCGCTGTTATATATAGAACAATTTCAGTGTGCTCCACTTACTACAATATGAACGCTACTGATCCAGTGGTCGCGCTATGTGTTTGACGGGTTGAAACTTAAATGTCTGACAGATACACACACACACACACACACACACATATACATATATATATATATATAGTAAATCTTTATTATTTTAAAAATAAAATAGAGCAGAGACCCAGCAAGTCGAAAAACAACCCAGCAAATGGCTTAATAAAACCCAACAAGCTGGGTCAAAATAACCCAGCATGTGTTCTGTCCAATATTTACCCAGCACTGGGTTGCCAAATAACCCAAAATGGTTGTTTTTAACCCAGCATTTTTAGAGTATAGATGAAATTGTATGAGAGAGACAACACTTTTTTTTTTTCAAAAGGACTATATTTCCTGCAAAAGAAGAAAAACAGTCAGTACAAAAATAAACCTTAAAATCTAACATCCTTTTCCCATTCCAATGTATGTCCTCTTATATTCCCCATGTGACTCTTGGTTCAAAGGATATATGTTTACGCTAAAAGCCTACTAGTGTTCTCTCTGCACTGATGGGTTTGCGATGCTCCTTGTAATTTCACAGTCTGCTGTTTCAAACATCTGGGGAGAAAGCAGTACCTTCTGCCAACATGTTCTCACTCCCAGATCGTCACATATGGACGCCTGGTCAGGACCCCTTGGAGTCACTTTTTTAGCACACTAGATACCCCTTTAGCTTGATTTTCCTTCATGCAGGGAACCCCATTGCTTTCAACTGCATCTGATCCAGATGCATTTAATTCTTTGTATGCATTTGTAAAATTATAAATTATTTATATAAAAAAGGTATTGAATTGGTGGTTAATTCAATATAAAATAAAATTGGCCACTAGGAGATTGTGTTGAATGGGATTAATAAATGTAAAGTCATTTGCACTTGTGGAAATGTGTGGAATAATGATCATCAAGCTCAGAAAGTACAAAATAAAAGTAAAACATTGTCAATGTTATGACTATTCTGGCCAGTAGTGATGTCTATTTCATGAACAAATTGTTATTTTGAACCAGTTCTTGTCAGCAAACAGGGTGAACCCAGTCAGACTTAATTGTTTGAAACTGTATCCAGAGTTAGCACTGATCCACAAGCCACTCCATAGATTAACTTTCTAAACCAAACTGAGCTCTCAAGTGTGTCTGACACTATAACTCAAAAGGAAACAATAAAAACATAGTCACAAGTGACTATGACCTATCAATATCCATCAGTCATTCAATGTGCAGAAGCATCACTGAAAGTAACAGTGATATTAATAAGCACCTGTATTATTATGACATAATAGTTAAGGTGATTATGCCTGCATTTACACTGCAGTTCTTGATGCCCATTTCCAATTTGTATGCTATATCTGATTTTTTTTTTTTTTTTACATCTTCTAGATCACTTGAACAGTGCAATATAAATACAGCCTATATGGCTCTACTGTGTTTGAGTGTACACACACAATGGCAGTTGCAACTGTAATAGAACTGCTGAACTTATTCAAGTTGACTAGATTATGCTTTGGTATCCCAGTAAGTCATTAAAAAACATTATCATTTATTTTTCATGTTCTTTTTATATCATGAATAGTTTATTGTAACATCACAAAACCAAAAAGTAAGTTAAGGCATAAGGTAGTGTATCCATGTTCAGTGCAAAAACTACTGTTCGGCTAATGAGAAAAACTATGTCCTCTTTAGACAGGTGAGTGATAGTTTTTTAAGGAAAATTTTGTTCTTGGCTCCAACATTAATAGAAAAAGCATCATGTACTGTATGATTTCTGAGATAAATGTGCTCTGTGCACATGTATTCTTAGAATAGCTCTGTTTTCTCTTTTTAAGCTTAACTACTATCATTTCAGAGCAACAGAAGAGAAATAAGAAAATTAATTATTTGAAGTTTTAGTCTCACTGTTTGTCAGATGAGTGGCAATGGGAAAGAAGTAGACAATATCACCTAGTGTCTCCTTATTCAAATTCAATCACACCTATGCATTGTGTAGTCAGGAGGAGATGTTAATATTTAACAGCAACATGTGGTGCTTCACAGCATGTTTAACAGGAAGGCAGCATCCTTCACAATTAACTTAAACAAAATCTGGGCCTTCCACAACTCACAGATTGACTTACCGAAATTTCAATCAGATTTGATCGATTAAACACCATCTGCCTTTGTGTAATTTGCTTTTAACATGCATCAAAGATGATTGTTGAATTTTTTTGTGCTGGTTATAATGGCTGCAATATGTGGGAATGCTTCTCCCCAGGAGGGGCGATCTGCTGTATTACAAGCCTCTGTTTATGTCATTACGGACACGGCATTTTAAACCGGCCTTTTCTCAGCAGGTTGAATAAAATTGCATCATTTCATCATCATTATTATGCTGATTTGATCCACCACCATTTCTAAGTCATACTAACCTCTTCCTACACTATTTTATTAGTTTGCCTTTATGTCCAGGCATCCATTATTCATGATACTGCTTTAATGACTATATAATGATTATACAATCAACTATATCACACAATAAACAAACACATTGATTTACTACAGATTCATGCAAAGGTGATAGCATTCACAAAAAAAAATAAAAAAATAAATAAGCTGATGTATTAATGTGATCTACTGAGGATTACTGCTTTGACAATCACAAAAATACACTCCATAAAATGGTTATAACATAAAACTGTTATAATGTTGTTTTCTCTTGACCATAAATGACAAAATCTCTTACCTCAACACATTTAATGGAAGGGTATGCTCTTTAATTAGGGTGGCCATATGTGCCATTTATACGGGACATGTCCTGACTCCTGGCCAGGATTTTAATATTGCCTAAAACATCCAAAGTAGTTTGACCAGTAACATGCAGGTATTGTACATAATCGACTAATCGTGGTGCTGTGCGTGAGAAGGTGAGATCTACAGAGAACGATCAAAGCGATGCAAATACGCGCACATGTTCGTTCGTTCGTTTGACTTGAAGCGTCGCTGCGCACCGATCAAAAAAGACACCAAAGTAGGCGAGAGAGCGATTCGAAAGCATAAGGAGCCGTCTGCTCTGCTCTCTATAGCACAGTGCAAACAGCCAAAACCTGGATATTTTAGGCAATATAGAAATCCTGGGAAGGATGCGTCCCATAAAAATGGCCCGTATGGTCACCCTATCTTTAATTTTGTCAAGTCATCTGAATATCAGCATTTGTGAGATTTAATAAGTTGAAACAGTTTTTAAGTTAATTTAACTAATTTCCTGTCTCTGGAAATTAGTCATCTGTGACACTTATATATATATATATATTTATATATTAATTAAATATATTTTTGTGTGTATTTGTTAATGAGGGATTGGTGGACTGATGTTTGTTTGTTTGTTTATATATTTATTTATTTTTCATGGTGCTATTGTTCAATAATTCCAATAGGTTAGACAATACATTTTAGGCATCTTTGCTATTCCTTGAGCTCTACAGGATAATTGAATTAAATCATAAATTTGATTTCATAATACTGTTAGTCTGTTATTATGACATATATTCAAAAAAAACATGGGAAATTAAATATGCATACACAGTATTATCTATACAATTTATGTAAATGCACATTGTTCTTACATTTTCTCAAGTACGACATTTTCTTGAGTCATGTGTACCATCTCTTGTGCCCATCTCATCTCCAGAGCAGAATAATACCGTTTTTGTTCATTCTAAATTTAGATGATGCTTTGCAATTGTAGTATTATGTCACCTCACCATTTTTTTTATTAAATCAAATTATTAAATGAAATACAAATGCTTATTTCAAGCTTTAAGTGATTTGTAGGGTTACATTTGATACAGTTACCACATGCATGGATTTTATGAGGGGACTTTTTTGTTTGAAATTGGGCATGCCATTTCAAGTAAAAGTACCATTTTAAAATGGTACTTTTGGTAATGGTACTTGAATGCCATTTCAAGTAAAAGTAAGAAGTAAAAGTACTTCCTGCTGAAGTGAAACAGACATCAAGCATGATGTTTGTTTCACTTCAGCAAGAATTACTTTTATTGTGTAAAATGCACTTGCACCTTATCAATAAGGCAGAGAGTGGCCATTTTGTGGTGAGTGCCTCAGGGGTGTGGCACACTCTCTCCTGTAGCAAAACAGTGGACTATAGGAAACTTTTTTTCTTTTACATCGTTTTATATGTTTTCCAGTGAATTTTGCTGTTATGTACTCCTTCTAGGATCACATACGGATTACTTTTTGTACTTTTGTAGAATCCAGTAGTCCAGAGTAGTTGACGTGAGTGAGACTGTTGTTTTTTAGTTTTTTGTTTTTGTTGATCTGCCATTTTGTGTGTAGCTATGGATTATTGGGATTTATCAAATACCTCTTCACTTGCCTTATGGACTGAATTGTTCTTTGTTTATTGTTTATCTAATTCATACTGATATGGAAAAGTTTCTTTTTTTTTTCTTTCTTTTTTCCTTTCCTTTTGTTTTGTTAAGCTGCTGAAAGGTGTCAAATACAAACAAGTATTAAGCCTGCCAGAATCCAGTAACGGTAAAACTTGCATCTGTTGAAACTGTTACAACCTAGTACTCTGAACTAGTTGTAGAGATTGGGAATTGTGGTAACACTTTATTTTAGGGTCTCTTAACTAGTTGCTTATTAGCTTGCATGTTACTAGAATATTAGCCATTTATTAGTACTAATTAAGCACATATTAATGCCTTACTCTACATGACCTTATTCTACATCCCTAATCCTACCCAATACCTAAATTTAACAACTACCTTACTAACTATTAATAAGCAGCAAATGAGGAATTTATTGAGGGAAAAGACATAGTTAATAGTGAATAAGTGTTCCCTATTCTAAAGTGTTACCGGAATTGTTTCATGCAAATTATGTTTGACACAGATTTTTGTGGGTGCCTGATTTGCATAATTCCCACTGTATGTTTGCATATTACAGTAAATTTCAGGCTGCCAAGAGCAGAAATAATCTATATTACTGCATGCAAACACAAATGACATAAAAAAATTAAGACTGAAATAGAGTGGAATTAATAGAAGAAAGCAGATGAACATAAATAAGATCTTTCCTTACCTCATTCACAAACACCCAGTGACTGTCTTTAGAGGCCAGGTTAGTCTCCACAGCCTATAGAGACACAAATATAGAATAAACCAATGTGAGCTGTTTGTGGCAGGAGTAAATGAGATACCTGACATTAGAGAGATGGCTTGAAGAAAGATGAGAGAAAAAGCATCTATATCTGCTGGATAGACAAAATAAACCATACTAGACCTAGTAATGTTTATCTTTAGGCTGGTCACAGTACAAAACAAACAAAAATAAAAAATAAATAAAAATCTTTTAGTCTAAACTTTTCAGTCAGTCAGTGCAATTAGTGTTCAAAAAGCAAAGCCAAAGCAAGCATCGATACCACTCAACACGATAATATGCTGTGTGTGAAGAACTTTATTAATAATCCCTTAAGATGTAACATTGGAGAAGCTGATGTAAAAAAGAACAAAATGAGCATTACAAAGGAAACTACAAAGATATTTACAGGGAGGGAATAATAATAATTATTATTATTATTATTTGAACAAGGGTAGGAGCTAGGGGTGGCACGGTTCGCGGAAAAAAAAAAAAACGTACGGTTCTCCACACACAGTTCGGCACGCGCTAGGACCGCGGTTCAGCTTAAATCTGACAACGCATCTGCAATATGCAATATGGTAAAACATAAAAAAACAAAACAGGGTTCGGCTAATGTATGCTTCTGTTGATGGATGCGAATTCTGGCTTCCCAGTACATTACAACAACAGCGATGGAAAAAAAAAAGCGGACAAACCATTAACTCTTGTTCAATGCGAGTGCCGTATGCTGGATTATGAGCATTTATTCCGTCATCACCCGGGTGCTGATAGCGCGCGCGCACAGGTGAGACCTGAACAGCACACGTTGATATCTGTGTTTAAATTAAACTCATGTAAGCTTTGCCAGTTTAAACATTTAAGAGCCAGAGGACGCGAGCTCGTGCGCGCAGTGAGAAGTGTCACGAATCCGGTCTGTGGCCTTCCGCCCGATAGCCACCAGAGGTCACTCTTTCATCATAGTGACTCTTACACTGCACAGACTGTTTCACAATACCCTGGACTACATTTCCCAGCAGCCATTTCACGTCACACGCTCACACCTGAGACCAATCACACAATTACACACACACACACACACACACACACACCTTAAATAGGCAGCTCCCACCTTCATTCAGTTCCGAGTATTGTCTAGCGCTTATCGCATGTTTCGTGATAGCTACATTACGGAGCCAGTTATATTGTGAGTTTCTAGTTTAGTCTAGCCTTGTCTTGCCTGTGTTCCCGTGTGAAGAACTTTGCCCGTGTATTTTGGATTTACCCTTTGCCTTGCCGTTTCGGATTGTGTTTGCACCTCGTCTGGACTATTGCTCACGGTTATCAGATTCCCCTCTTGTCAAGCCCTACTGGATTACGTTCACCGTCGACCGACTCTTGCTTGTTTCTTGGACTGCTCTTGTGTCTTGCCCACAATATACCTGTTGCCATTGTTTGACCCACGCTTGTTTCCTGACCACGTCTTTGTCAAATAAAGCTCTGCAGATGGATCCGCTTGTCTCATGTGTCGTCGGCTCCGTAACAAGAAGATTTGTGTGTCACGTGCGCTCATCAGAAGCGCGCAAACCCACGCCTCAGAACGCGTGCAAATATTAAGCTCTCTCTGAAGTATTGTGTTTGAAAGGACAAATTCACACAAAAATTATATCAAAATGCCCGTCTTGGTAAGTATCCTATAGCAGATATAGCCGGCTAAACATACAGTATCAGTGCAGTGGATCAGTACATTCTTTTAAAGTGACAGCACTTTCTTAATATTAATCAAACAGCAACAACAAAGAAATCACTCACTGCTCTTGATTGAATCGCTTTTGTAACTTTAATAAAGATTCAATCTTCTTTAATTTATATAGTCAAATATGCAATGCTGTTTTACATTTGATTACTTTATTCAATTTCTGTACATAAAAACTAATGCTATAGACCTACCTAAAAACCCCCCCCTGAAAATCACTGTTTATTTTATTTGTATCTTTACTCTATTATATTTATTTATGCTGTTGCTTGTAGTTAAATAGATTATTCTTATTTTCTTTATTTTTGACACTGACAGTATAGTTTTTCCCTAAACATACCGAACCATACCGAAACCGTGACTCTAATACCGTGATACAAACCGAACCGTGAAAAAGCTGAACCGTCCCACCCCTAGTAGGAGCTAAACTGGTAATATTTTCACAGAACAGAAAATAAAGAAAAGACCCCTAAAATTCCCAAAAGTAGTTTTTTCTTCTTCCATTACAGGACGTTCATCAATGGTTTAATTATTTATTTTAGATTAATTAAACTTTTAATGCTTTAATGTTTAATTCATCATAACCATAAACTACAGAATTGCATTACTTTATTTAGTGTGATACAACATTTATCAATGCGTTATACTCATCAGATAAAGCTAACTTTAGATAAATGCTGTAGTCAGACCATTTTGCATAAAGGGGTTAGGAGGACAAACTGTTATTAAACTCTTTGAAGACTATCATATAGCACTGCCTTGCTATTACTGTAATTATCCAATTAAAATGTAGTGCTGCTTTTTGTCTTCTAGAGCGTATGAATACACATTAATGTTTTGACTGCGTTTATGTAAAGCATTGTGCTTTCTCTCAATACAGGCTGTTGTGTTGCTTCAATCTGACTTTAAAATGTAGACAGCTGTCTTGTCTTTATCACATTCTTTCTTTGTGTATTTAGCATGTATGACAGCACAGAATATATTACTTTCAATTAAAGTCGCCATGTAACAGGCAGCCTGTCAAACATCATCTTCAGCTAAGAAACAAAGTGACGGCAAGGTAGAGAGTGTTTATCAACAAAGCGCGTTCATTGTCTTTAGCATGGCTTAGCGCTGTCTGAAAGCATAATGAACTTAAGGAAAAATTCATGGGATCAGGCAAAATATGCAAAGCCATGTACGCTTAAAGTGCAATGTGAAATAGCAAAATGAAATGTGAGCTGTACAATAAGGAAAATATACAAAATCTTGACGCATGATGATCTGGGATTACTCAGGCTTGAAAGTGATTATAAAACATTATTCAAATTAAAGAGTATACATGTTGCATCATTATTCAAGTAAATGAATTAAATATTTGGAAGTTTATATTATAAAAGGTAAATAATAGATCATTTGCGTAAGGTCATGAGAAAGTTAAATACATAGTAAATATATTTTATTTTGTGAAGTAGGTAAAAAATGGTGGGGGGTGGGGGGGATTGAAAATCTTGCTATTGTGCATTGGACTTTTGGTAAATGTCTATCAGTCCTGAGGAACTGAATTAATTTGGTGTAGGTCATTAAACTGTTATAGCCTTAGAAGCCTGTCCAAATTTATTTTCAGGAGGTACCTTCAGAGACAAACACTGCCTGAGAAGTTTTTTTCGCTTATCAATTAATTAATTGTATGTTTTAGCAAGTTGTTAGCTTTTATTAACATTTTAGTGTGCTGCTAGGTGTGTTTAGCATATTCCAAGTCATTGTTAACAAGCTGCAAGCATGATTTAACATGCACAGGGTATTGTTAGCAAGTTGTTAGAATGTGTCAGCATGTTGCTAGGCATTGTTAATTACTAATGTTTAACAGGCATTATTACAACGTTGCTGACATGCTTTACCATGTTCCGAGTCATTGTTATCATGTTGTTAACATTCTAGCATGTTGCTAGGCATAGCTATAATGCTGCTAACATGCATGGATGTTGCTGACAGTCATCAAAAAATAAGTACAATGTACTTATTGTGTTCATATTGAATTGCAAAACACTTTTGCTGCTATTGAGGTGGGATATGGGTAAGGTTAGGGACAGGTTTGGTGGTATGGGTAGGTTTAAGGGTATAGGTTAAGGTGTAAGGGATAGGTCAACAGTTTAATTATAAATGTAATTACAGAAATTAATTACAGATGTAATCACATGCAGGTATTTTTAAAATACAAGTACAATGTAAAAACATGTATGTACACAATAAGTGCATTGTACTAAATGATTAATTTAAATGTAAGTACATAGTCGTTAAGGCCACTTAATATAAAGTGGGACCCAAGATGTAACCACCACCTTGCCTTCATATCCTGGTTATAGGTCTCGGTTCTTGGCCTCATGGCTTTAAAAACATTGAATACCCCTTAGCAAAGCAAAACTGAAAAAAAAATATATATATATATAAATATATATATATATATATATATATATATGCACCTGTATATATTCACTATAGGATTCCCCTTAACTAGGATATTCCTAATTTGTATAACTTTTATAATCAGATGATTATACTATATTATACAAACTGGTACTCACTCTCAGTCAATCTCATTTGCAAAAACATTTATATTGTTTTCACCAATCCACAATGATGCACATTATGTCTCAGTTATAACCTAAGGTCTTGTTTAAAGACTAGAGAAAAATTGATCTTTTGACCACCACTATTCTCTCCATGTCCTTTAATTTCTGTTCATTACATGCTGACATAATGAGCCTGACCTTCTGCTCAAATGTCAAGCAAATATTAAAAATGTATTTGACAGTGGAATATGGAGGAGGACTTTCATGTTTTAGTCTAATTAAAAAAAAAAAAAAAGGAATATTAATCTAATGTAAAACAAGCCCTTTGAGCCTTTGTGATACAATGTGACAATAGACAGGACATACAACTTGTGCAGACATTTGGAATTATTAATGAAACTTTGCCTATTTGAACAACCCAACATCACATTTAGTTTAATATTTTAATTTAATTTGCTTTACCAGTGTATGAGAACAATATTTGAGAAAAAAAAAGGTTTCAACTTCAAGTTCAGGTTTCAAAGGTTTTGTTTCAGCATTTTGGTCAATTTAAGCTTATTTAACACTTGAGCATTTTAGCTGATTTATCAACCTCAAATTAATAATAAAAAAAGACATTTTATTGTGATGCATTTCTGTTGACAACATACAAGCTACATACTTCACTGATGGTTCCAATGTTTCTGAAAAGGCCACTGGAGGACTGTTGCAACATCAATAAAACAAAACAATTTTTTTTTTTTCTCTTTCCGTACAAGGGCAAATGAATGCATTAAAACAAAATTAACTGTTTTGAAAGGAACAACTTTAACTGCAAACAAAGACAGCATCCATACAGGTTTCAGAACTTATAAGCTGCTTATTTGACAAGGTCTTGGACTTGCAGTTCACAAACTGTAAAACAATCTTGTATCTGGAAATATTTTTCCTTTTTTTTTTTTTTTTTTTTTAACAGCAATGAACCAAATCAACTATCTTCAAATTCACATTGCAAACTTTTAATTGAAGTGTGTCAGTATTTCAAGATTTATTGTATTATACTATACTATACAATACTATTTAGTTTATCATTCTATACTATGCCATACTATACTATACTATACTTATTGTATTATAGTACATTAATTATAGTCAATAATATGATTACGTGTAAGATTTAAAGTGTATTTTTTTTTTCAAATGTTGCTTCATATATATATATATATATATATATATATATATATAGCAAAACTTTCAAAGTGAAATGTCCAGTGAGCAGTGCATTCAGTTTTATCTAAAATGGAATATAACAAATAACATACCAGCTACAATACATTAAACCCTATACCCTAAACATAAATGATAGTGTTAACAAAAGTAAACATGAAATAATAATGCTCTTGCTGAAGTCTTTGATCTCTTTTATCGTGATTCACACTTCATGAGATTCATACCCAAATGCTCTGCATTGCAAGTGCTCTGCATCACAGTGCTGCACTGAGTAAGTGAACAAGTTTACAAAGTAAGAAAAAATCATACTTGTAATAGTTTACAAATCATGCACTCTGGTAAAAGTGTTCTGAGGAGCAAAGAACTACACAAAATATAGTAAAATAAAAGTCTTTATTAACCGATAATCTTCCTCTGTAATCATAAAAAATGTTTGGAAACTGCAATACATTTTATGTAAACGTACATTTTTGCAGTTTTGAGGCATAGGATAATGATTTATTATACCTTTAAAAATCGGGTTCTCTATAGAGAAAATCAATGTCAGATTCACTTGCAAAAACCAACTACTGACCACTATTGCTTTTTGAGATACACTGCCATAGCCATGCTGTACATGGAATTGTCATCAGTATGGCACACTTGAAAGAAAGTGTGTTGGATGGTAAGGCTTCTAGACATCCTTACACATACTTTACATGGTGATTTTACACCCCCGTAGGCTCCTTCAAACACTCTCCAGACCAACAGTCTTCTTGAGTTCAACAAGCTACCTCACACTTCTTCAGTTTCTGAAGGTCCTTTATTCTTCTAGCTAGATGAAGGTTTGTGGAGTTTAAATGAATTCTATTATGTATTATTAGATGTGAAGCATGTAAAGCCTGAGGTTGCGTATTCCAATATAGCCATCTTCACAGAAACACGTGAAGCACTCTTGGAATACACACACACAATGGTTTCCATGTTTTATGGGTACATTCCATAGACGTAATACTGTACAGACTGTGTTTCCTATTCCCTTACCCTAAACCTACCCCTCACCCAAAACTTTCTGCATTTTTAGATTTTCAAAAAACTTAATTCTATATGATTTATAAGCTGAAGAAAAAAAAAAAAAAAACACGTCCCCGCAAGGTCACAAATGACTGGTATTACTATTCTTGTAGGGACATTTGGTCTCCATAGGGAATACCAGGTACACACAAACACACATACACATTCACTCATCATTGTAATCACCTCTCGGATTTACATTTCAACAGAATTACATGTTGAAATGATCAAAAACCAAACAAATTATAATAAAGTGTTTTTAGCAATCTTTTGCTTCCACAGACCTAGAAACGCAATAGTGAAAATGGTGCTAAAATTTCTTGGTCCTGTTATTTAAACATAAATGTCCTATCCGTGATATTCTGTCGTCCAATACACATATTGCTCATTCTATCATTGTTGTTTGTCACCGTGGAGTTGACGTTTGTATGCCTATCCCTCCCTCAGACACCTGCATGCTTTGTGGTGTGTAGTGTTTTATAGAGGGGGCAATAAAGGTGGTCTGGAGTGACAGCAATGAAATGATGTGTTTATGATAAGCCTGCTGTTTGTGTACGAGAAGGGAAAATTCCTGAGGCGCAAATCAAGATAACGCACACATATCCAATTGCATATACAGAGAGAGCCCTTCACCTCTAGATGTCATTCACACACCATACTGTAGAGTCCACTACTAGACGGCCTACCATCGCAGGAAGAAACAATGAAATTGAAACAAAGAAAATTGCTAACATAGGCCCATTCTAATGAATTTGTGTGTGTGTGTGTGTGTGTTTAGGGTGTAAAGCGCTGTCTGTCTATATATCCTGTAACAAAACTGGTGTAGTATTTTTTAAACAATTTTTCACTGTGAAATTGCTTTTAAATTTCACTGTTACAAAAAAAAATGGAAAGTGACAAACAGTACTTTTAAAATTATTTATTTTTGTAAACCTTGTAATTTTTTTTTCTTTGAATCTATGTTTTTATCTTTTTATCCTTTATCCCTATCAGTATACATAGTAACAGGGACATTTAAGACATAAACAGCACTGTTAAAGAATGATTGTGAATGCATCTTCTATAAACGCTAAAGTTCCTCTGATGCTTTGCCACAACTTCTGGAGTGGGTTTGAATGAGCAGAGTTCCCTGGAGTAATCACTTTTGGTTTATCGCTTCTAGTAATCAACTTTTCTCTGTCTGCAATAACACGTGGTTATCTTAAGGACTGTCATTCCATACAGGACTAAACTTATACAACTGAATTTAGAATGATATTTTGTGATATACCTGTGGCTTATCTTTCCAAAACAAGCTTATTTCCACTCCACCTATCAGAGATTTATTGCGTTGTCGCAATCCATTATTTTTTCCTTCCAACACTTAAAGCATGCACCACTGTGGATGGTGTTCAAAGAGGGCAAGGATAGGACGGACTCCCCCTGGAATCGCTTCAAGTTTTGATTGGAAAGTTACCAGCCCTGGCATTTTATAAACAACAAAACGGATCTCATGGAAGGGGATGCCTAAAATGCAAAAGAGAAGAGAAACAGCACAGATAGAGACAACAGGAGAGTGAGTTAACACTCAATGAATTGGCGCTCACTGAACAGTCGCAACTGATGCGTTAAAATGGTTGCCAAGAGGTGAACAGTGGGAGGGGGGAAAAAAAACAGAGAGAGATTACAAATGAGAAACTGGATGAAAGATGGGGACTGACCTCAATTACAGTATGCAGATAGAAGAGTGTTCATCCAGGTATATGCCATCAGTCTTGGATGGTAACAGTATAATTCACAGTGATACAAATTCTCTTCCGAATTGTGTGGAGAGCACATTTGTGTATGAATTGGTTTGTTTGAATATATGCTAACCCCTGAAAGCTGACTTTAGGACATCGATTCATCTTCATCATCGTGTATCTGACAGCTGAAGGACTTGCGATGGTTCATATCACTGAGGAGACCTCCATTAAGCTATTGGAGAGTATTATTAGCGATAAGGATGCTATGAATTATCTGAAAGGACAGGCTATCGCTTTTGTGTTCATAAATAGACATTTCAACTAAAAATCTTGTTTCAGGAGGGGCCAGAGACAGTGGCTCCCTTATTTGAGATTGCCATCCAGAGAAGGCCTCTTGTTGTGGGGACTCGTGGGCCCAATAATTTGTAACTCCTGACAAAATGCAACAAAATTTATCACAAATCACAGCCAATCAGAAAGTCATGTATCTGAGACTTCGCTGTCTCTCGACAAAATAGATGAGTACATAATCAAAGTAATAAAAAAATAAAACATTATAAACCTTGATTACTGTTAATCAGCTAAAAATGTGTGTGGCCATGCAAACATGTTAAACCATTTTCCTTTATCTGCTTAAGGTCATAAATGGCTTAAGCATAAATTAGATGTTTGCTCATGACTCGATTTCACCCAACATCTTAACCTGCATTCTTTCAGCTTACTGAAGTGCGCACATGTGATAAGAAACAGTAGAGCATCCTTACTGCAGATTTTAACTCATCCAACCAGAGGAAATGTTTTTTTTTTTTGCTGTACAATACGAGGAAATATATCATATACTCTGGTTCTGTCTTGACCCGAGACATTCTAAAAATGTGTTCTCATGCAGCACAAAAATGGTGCAGCTGTAGAAACTGCAAACATGAGAAAAGAATGAGTCTGAAATGCTCTGGGTTTTTAATGCTTTAACATTACAGCTTACATAATAAAGAGAATAGCTTACTCTTATTGGAATACATGGATGCTTACTTTCTGAAGTCATTACCAGAAAATAATTTGAGTTTTAAAATGTCTTATAAACAAGGTTTTCTTGTGTTGGCAGGCTACTGGCTTGTATTTAAACTGGTAAAACAGGTTATTTCAATAAACTGATTTTTGGCATATTGGTGTGCATACTGTATAAATATGGTTACTGTCATTAGGCCCATTGTTTCTATGTTCTTTTCCAAGTCAAGACATTTCAGATATAGAAACCATTCCAAATATGGAATCCTCTGTAACTGGTCAATATGTCATTTTCATCAATACTCGTTAACGTGAATGAACAGATGTGCTGTCACGGGTGTGCCTATATTGGCTATGTTACAACAGCTTTAAAAGTAGAAAGTGTAAGAGAAATAGCTGTGTGGGCAGTGCTCTGATATATGGCATGGTTGTATTTCTGGCAACCTGAGTTCAAATCTCTGCTCTAGGCTCTTTCCCGGTGCAATTCGCATCTCTTTGCTGCCATGGTTTCAGGTATGCCCTCTTATTGTGCTATCTAAGGTGAAAAAACCCAAGCATACATTACCATTCAAAGTTCGGTTTCACAAATGTGATGCTTAATATTTTAATAACATGTAAACCATGATACATTTTATCAGTATTCTTAAAAAAAAATAGCCAAAAGGTTTAAAAGAACAGCATTTATCTGAAATAGATTTGTTTTTGTATTAATATGTCTTTTCTCCAGATCTCTGATCAATGTAATGCATCCTTGTTTAATATAAGTATTACAATTAAATAATAATAATAATAATAATAATAATAAAACCTTATTACCTTATTAAACCCCAAATTTTCAAAAGGTACTATAACCTAAAAAAAAGAAAAAAGAAAAGAAAAGTGAAACAGCTGCATTTTTGTATAATAAAACAGAAATTGGTTTCTAGTGTTAGGGGTCAAAAGAACCTTTCCTCAATAATGATCATGATATTCTACTCAGATCTGGCTCAGGTCCCTCCTTTTTCTCTCATTTTATCATTGATTGTAAGTTCTGGTTACACTTTCTTTTGACAGTCCACTTTAGACATTCTATAAGTAACTACTGTACATGTCAACTAACTAATTTGAAACTACATGCAGAGTATTAGTAGCCTGTTAGGTTAGGGTTAATAGAATAACTTGACATCTACTTGCAAAGGTACTTACAGTATTAGAGAATGTCTGCTGAGGGACCATCAAAATAAAGTGTTAGCAGATATCAAGCAGTCTACTAATAATGAATGGTAGTTGACATGTAGTTGTGATGTTATTTATAGTTAGTTAAACATCTAATACGGACCATCAAAATAAGGTGTTACCCAAGTTCTATATTTTAGACAAGAAATAGCAACAGGTTCTCCTCAGTGAGCTAGGTCTGACTCCTGACTTCCTGCGTAACATGCAACTGAACTGAGGTGAAGAAAACCCAACATAAAGCACACAAGTGGAGGAATACCAAATGATACTGCGATCTGGCTTTAATGATTGATTAGGGAGCAGCTCAGAGCAGATTTGGGTCGGGCCTGCTGGGAAAGAGGCTAGGGGTGAGCTGATCATGAATTCCTTATTGCTTGACAGAGCCAATGTGGAAAACAAAACGGGTTTGTGGGCAGTGTTAAGACTCTCTGCAGAGAGCCGCTTTGTGCACTGGCCCATATCTATATTAGACGAAATAAACACATCATCATTCTATGGTCCAGACCCTCAGGAGGCACGCTGCTGGATATCAAACCCACACTACTTGTCACTGTTATCTTCATCTTGTTTGACAGCTACACTCTTAATTCAAACATGCATTGCTTGTCATTTCACAGTGCTCAATGGAATACAAATGTAGAAGGAGAGAGCAAAAAAAGGAGCTTTTGGGTGAATCTCCTGAAAACTGTCAAAATCAGGTCTAGGTGGTATTTCAGCCCAAAATTAAAAGAAAGAAACAAGAAATATTTTGCATAAAATAAAATTAAGTCTGTTTTTAGGACCATTAATATTTGTTTTTCTACATAATTTTTTGTCCCAATTCTCATTACTTTAAAGGGATAGTTCACCCAAAAATGAAAATTCTGTCATTAATTAATGCCAGAAAACAAAAATAATGACTTTATTCAACAATTCGTGTCCTCCACATCACCCTATAGTGCCATTTTCGAGAGTATCACATATGTAAACAACTTATGCAACATATGAATGCGGATACGTTGTTTACGTTCAGATCAAAGCATAAACAATGTAAACAGCGTATCCGCGTAGGGTGCTGCTGACACAGAACAGCATACGTTGTTTACGTACAGTATGTGAATCCCTGTTGTCTATGGGAGAGTAAGAGACCTCTCGGAATGCATAAAAAAAATCTTAATTTGTGTTCCAAAGATGAACAAAGGTCTTACAGGTTTGGAAGGACATGAGTGTGAGTAATTAATGAGAGAATATTCATTTTTGGGACAACTATCCCTTTAATACAAAAGAAAAAGAAAAAAATGCTGGTGTTGGGGAATGTGATTTATTATAATGAATATTATTTTCTATTTGTTTTTCATTTTAATATAATATAATATAATATAATACAATACAATACAATATAATATAATATAATATAATATAATAATAATATAATATAATATAATTATAGGTTTGGAAGGACATGAGTATGAGTAATTAATGACAGAATTTTCATTTTTGGGACAACTATCCCTTTAATACAAAAGAAAAAGAAAAAATGCTGGTGTTGGGGAATGTGATTTATTATAATGAATATTATTTTCTATTTGTTTTTCATTTTATTATAATATAATATAATATAATATAATATAATATAATAATAGGTTGATTTTGGCATGGCGAAATTTGAGTCAAAGATTTCTTAATGAGGTTCACCCCTTTAATTTTATTCACAAATAATTGTCTTATGATGACTTTCTTCTTCTCTAAGTGTACAGTGATGCAGACTGAATGGGTTGAATTACGTGGGTGCAGGAAAACATGATTAAAGCTTATATTTCAGATCACTTACTTCTCCATTAGTGTGATTAATGCGGCCAGCTTATGTCCCAGGCGGGGGCCCTGCTTGAAAAATGATGCAATTACCCCTTTTTGAATAGGAGAGGGAAGCCCTCCTCATGATGGCAAAGAGAGTGATGCTTGTGGGGCATTTGGGAGTTAAATTGCTCTTGCTGTTTCAGTCTCTCACTTTCTCATTCAACCAAAGATGAAGCACTTCATGAACATTGTCTTGCACTGACTACTCATTACGTCACAGCCATGCATATGGGATTAGCTTGCGGCAGGGGTTTTCTTTGTGCCATTTAGAGCACAAAGTTTGCTAATATCTAAGGCTGGGAACAATAACGTTAATTTCTGTGATTAATATTTGGTGTTTAACACGTTTCAAATAATTAATGCAATTAGCATTTTATTTTATTTTTTTCAATTAGTATAGTAACTATCCTATTTAAAACTCTCTGTGTTTAAAATACATTAATTTGGAGCTTCTTCGTGAAAATATATTCATGATTACAAATGTAGTTATTTATTTTTTATTGTATTCACAGCACTAATATGCAACTCAACTCAATAACAACTCTAACAACATAACTTTTTGTACTTCACATTAAAGGGATAAGCTGTAGATTTCACAGAAATTATATATAAATAAATAAATCTAATTATAATTGGAAAATGTTCACATCAGAATTTTAAGACAATGTTACTCTCACTTATAACAAATCATTATCTAAATCCCTGAATAATTTTTCAGCTGCGACGTTTAATCTCAATTTGTATATCTCTTAATAGAACAATGTCGACCAATATTTAAAACTCTTAATTGATTTAAAATACTCACATTACTGAGTTTTTAAAGGCATATTACTTTTTAAAACTATGTTACTGCAGCACTGATATATGCGCTAGACAACACTATAAATATAATATACCTTGATCTAAATCCTTGTTCTATGGTAAAGCGCTAAGGCATTATTGAAATAACAGTATGATTTCTTGTGATGAATATTGTGTAAAACACAATACAAATAAATTTGGCTTTATGTTAAAGCATAAAATGACTGTCTGCAACTCTATGCATAAGTTATATCACAACACACAGCCCAACTACATTTCAAAACTACCTGTCATACTGCAAAGCAGCTAGCAGTGGGTGCTTCATTATGGGAGATGCACGTCTATTTTTAGCGTGCAGGTAAAAGCTTTCGTCTAAGTACTGCAGTTGCAAGAAAGGCAGCATGATGACATCATCACTGCAGTCCGAATGACCTCCCGTTGTGACTTACGTGCCATCTCATCAAGGTTGTTTTGATAATTATTGAGAAAATGAACAAACCAGGTCACATGAACAATTGGGAGGCAGCAGGGCTGCATGATAGAAAAAGTGCAAAGTAAGTTTGCATCAAAATAACATGTACGTGCACCCTATAACCTTTTTTCAGCTTTGCTTTTTACATTTTGTACAGATTCATTCACATGGGCTACTGAAAAATACTCTGGCTGTGTAACCAATATATATGTTGCTGAATACTTTTGTAATGGGGCTTTTTATCAACAGCCTTTTCAGCTGCAGCAAAAAGCAAAAAGAGTAGTGATTACACTTGTTGCTTTCTGAAACCTTATTTTAAAGCCTCCAAGTTAAAAGCTCACAGTTCTGTACTTGCAAGCCGGCATTAGAAGTGTCAGGCAACGTTGCTTTAGCATTAGTTTGTTAGTAATTTCAGTCGTCAAACACTTTTGCTTTGGTCTTTGTTTGCTATACTTTTGTTTCGCTCTCACTCAAGTGCCAAAACGCTCGAGGCATGAATTATGGATCCAAACATTTCATAAATTTGATTGGTATCACTTTTATCTCATTTGGTTCTTTCAGCAACAAACGTTGAAACAGGAAAAAGTGTTGTGGTAATATTAGACATTCCATATTCTTCAGAGAAACCAAGACAGGTTATTAAATCAGCTGTATTTGAAGGAAGAAGAAAACTAATGAAACGTATTTATTACATGCAGATTTGAGGTGCTGATTTTTGTCTTGCTCTCTTAAGATGAGAATTGCCAGTCAGCTTTAAGAATTTGCAAACCATTAAAGGAATAAGCATTTCAGTCCTATTCTTTTGAATTGAACACATTAATGGTTATAAGCTTAAACTGCAGAGTCCTAGCCTTGTAATTATTTTTTTATGGACAATTCAACTGAAACAGCTAGAGAAACAGTCATTCTTGAGGTGTCAGCCCAAGCCTGAGGTGCTTAATTTGGTGGAACACTGCAGAGTAGAAGCTGCAGTAACATGTCCATCATTCTGGATGGGAAGCTCATATAAAGAGAGAGTGAGCACAGAAAACCACCTGCTGTTTTTCTTTCTCCTTAGAAACATTTCTCTAAATTTAATGGTTACTGTTGCAACGGCCATCTGGTTGTTTCTGAGTTTCTCTGTAATTTAGACTTGCACATTTCCTGTTTTGTTCTACGTCAGGCTTCTTCCTGATTGTGTAATTAAATAAAAAGCCTCAAACAACCTAATCGTTAATAGAAAACGAAAGTATCTGAAAGATCTGGGGATGCATTTCTCCAAAGCCTTGTTATCCAAGTATGGTTGCAAGTTGTTGCCAAGACAGTTGATGATTCTATGTTTTCCAACAAACATTTCCAAACAGCATAACAAACTTGTGTGTTTGGAACAGTTCTTGACCAGTGGTTAGAAGCATAGTTTCTAGTTAGTATGACAACAGATTATGCGCTTTGGCACATTAAGCAAGCTAACATGCAGTACATTGTATATATTTCATTACAATTAATACTGGATACATTTTAATCTATATATTTAACATGTCAACAATCAGTTGCATTAAATTGTGTGCATGTGCCAAAATGCTTAATGGAACCTCAGAGTATGACATAGGAGGGAACTAGCAATGAATGAAATATCAAATGAAACAAAACAACAGGGAGCAACAATAGTGAAGCAGCTTTCAGATAGGCCTACCATGTTCATTACAGAGATATTATGAACTGACTTAAAGACTTAATGAACTGCATGTATACAGGAGTAAATTGTACAGCAATTACTGCTTGTTAACGTGATAAAAAAAAACACCCTTATGTTGTTTGCGTGAATGGACTTTAATAATCGGACATTAATTGTGATCTTGAATCAGTTAATTATCATAAGTTGTTACTCCCCAATTTGTGTGTGAAGTCATTAACAACAGCCCTATATTGTTGAACTAACATGGTTGCCTGAGAAAACCAAATCTATTGACAGACCAATCTATCTGATATATCTATCACTGTTCCAGGTCTTTTTTGTGAACTATTTGGTGCATGTTATTCCAAAAAAACAAAAAAAAAAAAGAAAGTTTTTGTAATCAGTCATTCCTTTTATGAAAATGCCACCATTCCCAACATCTCCCACATATATGCAACTTACAATCTAAGCATCCAATCAATTCTCAATGCATAAAACCCCCACCCTCCATTTCTTCTCATTGAACGTCTTGTTTGTGTAGCTTTCCTAACACTGAATCGCAAAATATGCAAACACATTTTTTTTTGTCTTCTGATACATCCAAAACATCCAAACTCTGACTTTTAAAAGAGCACTGGAACTGTGAATCATACCGACATTAAAAACTCATGGACAGTTTTCATTTCACGTCACGTCTTTGTTTATAGCTGTGCTATTCCTCAGATGTGTGTGCGCAATTCTGGGGACAGCGGGGCCCATCACACGATTCTTGACAGGCAGATGCAGACTTTAGTGTTAGACATGCACTCACTCCATTTCCATTTATATCACTGAAATGCATGTGGCAGGAATTCAGGATTCTTTGAGTTGATTGGTTAAGACATATTGGTGCACCAGAGAGGCACAGAGTGGAGAAACTGGTTAAGAAAAATACGGGTGAAGGGGGATGGGGATGGATTGGCAGCACAGGGAAATGAAGTGGCGGAGCATCTCGCTGGAGGCACAGGCGATGGATTGGCTGAGTGAGCTGGGCTCAGGAGAGGAAGGCCGGAACACCTCCAGTTTAACACTGCGACGAGGCTTCAAATCAGGCTCAGCTGCCGGCGCAGCAGGGGGTCTGCTTCATTCCCGCTTCTTGTGCTTAGGATAGAACACGTTTATCAAGACTCGTACTAGACAAGCCAACGGGAGAGAGGGCTGAAGGCCTGAGTTCTGAGGTGAATATTTACTAGCCCATCTGTCCTTGTCTTATTTTCAAAATTCAGTTTTCTCCTCACGTTTGCGTCTGCTTTCTGCTACAGTCTGGAGCAGCATGAGGGAGTGATTACATTGTCATGCCTCTTAATACGACACAACTTACCGCTCGCTGCGTCTGGAGATATTGCTCTTGTCCTGGTTGCCCTGATCTGTAATAAATACTTAACAAAAGTATCTGCTTTGACTAAATAAACACATTAGAAAATAGCAAAGCGCACAAGGGGGCTTTTGGAGTTAACCTTTTTATAGACACTGAAGAGTTATGAATTCAAATAATACTTCATATAATGCATGGTGGGTTTGTTTCAGTGTGGAAAGCGGGGGGGGGGGGGGGTTATTATTTTGAAAATGAACTAAGAATTTTAAAATTAATAAGTACTAATAAACAGCCTATATGCTAATGTTATGCATGCTAGTTAAAAGTGAGAACTGGTCCTTAAAATAAAGTGTTACCAATATTCTGTACAGTATAGATTCTGTATGCTACAGAAATAGTATGAGTAATATGCTATTGTGAAAATAGCCTCAGAGAAAGAGACAGAGATAGTGGCAGAGAAAAAGAGTGTGAGTGGGACATCAGTGATATGCTCTCTAAACTCCCCAAACCATACATTTGAAATATAACAACTCTAAAAGTGACAGCTGCTGATGTCATTTCTGCTGTGTACAGCTTCTTCTATTGGGTGCAGCTTCCTTACATGGCCTAATCAGTGTGCATGGGAGAACATATCATTGAAGGGACAAGCATCTGTACCAAATTAAGGTGTGAGAATGCATGCATACATAATATTGAATGAAATGCATTCCTCACAAGCAAAAATACCCCAAAAGGAAACAGAACTGTTTTCCTGTAAATTATTTATCTATATAATGAACTGAAATGCTAATTTAAAACAACAGAGGAAATGTAAACTGAAACAATTAGTTGCTTTATTAAGCCAGCATATTTGTAGATCCTCCCATGCCATAAGCTTGTCAAAGCAAACAGGATCAAAGATGCATTCAGGTTTGGTTTTCATCTGACAATTACAGTGTACAAAATATAATGTAAACATTCCAAAATGTAATTACATTTACATTTGCCTTTAATATTTTTGTTTTAAAAACTTTTTTTTAAAAATTATTTTTATTTATTTTTTTAAATGCAAACATTAAGCGAATATTCCATTTTAGAATTTTGCTAATTTTTCGTGAAAATTACTTTTGAATGGCGTGAAACAATAAGATAAAAAGAAAAGACACATGTCCAAATAAAAAATTTCAGTAATAAAACGTTCCATGAACAATACATTTTTTTTTTTTTCTTTTTTTTTTTTTTCTTGTGCTAACAGTTTGAAAACATTATTAAAGACCATGATAACTCTGAAAAAAGTACTGTTAACATTCCTGGAAGAAAGTTTGTTCATAACTTTGAGAGAACTTCTAAGAATGTTGCTTGTTAGTTGGGATTTACAACCACATTTGAAGTGGTTCAAACTAGATACCAAAAAAAAAAAGATCTCATAATTGTTTGTACACTTATGCAAGAAGATCTGATCTGTGCCAGATATTGGTGATAAAATAAGACTGACAGTGTAAATTTAGCCAATGCTACTCTGGTCTCTCTGACTTCTTCAGTGTAAGTCTGTGGGTTTCTTCCTCTTTTATATTTGTATTTTACATTTAAAGTAGCAGATGCTTTTATCCAAATCAACTTACTGTACAATAGAGGAGCATAAGCAATCCGTCACAGTATTGTCTGCAAATCTAATTAGAGTCTCATGAAACTGGAAAACACATTTAGGTCAAGCCTTTTTTAAGGAACTTTCAGAGAATTATTTTCATGACATTTAAACACAATTGAGCAAAACAGTAATAGTTATTCTTGATTTAGCCAACACCACTATTAATGCAATAGCCACCCAATTACCAGTGATTTTACATGCACAGATAATAAGAAATGCAATGGCTTTATGAAGAAAATCTTTTGACAAGCATTTGTAGAGCCCCATGGCCATCATTAGCGATCAAATATCTCAGGTTTAATTTCATTTTTTTACTTTCATACTCCAGCCTCGTAGCCAGGAAATTACTATGTTTTAGAGAGACATTTTCCTGCCCAGCGCTGTGATCCAAAACCCATCTACACATCTTTATTTCATTCTGATATACTGTCTTAGCTAATGTTGGTTTCTATTGGCACATGACATATTGTGGCATATTGGAAGAGTTTCTGAACACACCTTCAAATGTTCTTCACACTTTATACTCTGTGCATGTGTGAAGAACATTTGAAGGTGTGTTCAGAAACCCTTCCAATCATTAGAGCCCAACAAGTGTCTACCAGCAACACATATAGGGCATTCACAATTGTGAATAGGCACAGCAAAGTGTGTAATGGACCTGGGGCTTTAAGTCGTACGTAGAATTTATACCCGTTGCACCATCTTGGCACAGTGCTATGTCTGACACTAAATCTTACGCCTAGTCAGAGGTAGGTGTAAAGTGAAAAGTCATGACTTGCTCGGACATTATTAGTTTTTAGGATGCATGTCTGTTAATTATTACTGCAGACGTGAACTGTAATGTTTATGGTCTTTTCGGGCAGGATAAGCGATATCAATTGCGAAGCTCGGTGTTGACTATAACACTCTGCCAACAGTAATTGAATTAATAAAAAAATATATTTATGTACAACTTGTAATTATGCAGTAAAATATTACATATGATCTGGGATTATTAAAAGAAACTGTACCATTCGACATCTTGCTTGGAAGGACAGTATAAATGCTTGGAAATATTTATTTAATTTCATTCATTATTTGCTGGGTATAGCGTGCCTGCCATCCAATAATTGTAGTAAGTTTTGTGCTTTGTTACTTTTAATCAGAAATAAAGTATCAGCTTTCAAATTCTGTCAGTTTTATCACAAAATACAAACTATAAATGTGGTTTTTCAGCCACAGAAAGACATCAGTAAAACATACATACATTCATTGTACATAAACTACAAAAAAAAAATATATAACTAGAGAGAAGCATTTTATTACATTCATTATATTTTACTTAACCTGCCACCTTCATTTTTAATGTTTGTTTGAAGAAATCTGTCATTGGAACATGCAGGGAGACTTCAGATATAAAAACGCAGACTTGTTAGAAAATGTTTACTCAATGAAATCATGGCGTGGTGGCTTCAATTGTTAGTCCTGTAGCCATTGCGGCGTGAACGTCGTCTCAGCTATCACTGCGGGAGAATGTGTCAGCGTGGACGCGCATCATCTACACCGGGCGTAGTTGCGCCTGATCGTAGTTTTAGTTGGTGCAACAGGTGTAAATATTTATCGTAAAGCTGGACGTTGCAAAGCCCAGGGCAGGGCTTACACCCAGCTTTTTTACGTCTAGCTGGTGCAACCGGCCCCTCCAGTCTTGGAACACGAGCTGAACAAACCCTCGCTAGGGATGAAGACAAGGCCAGTGTATTGACAGAGCCTGTGGGCTTAGCAATGACCAGCACCATGACTCTCACTATCACAGATGAATTCAATAATACTGCAAGACCTTAAATTAAACATGAACGGAGTGATAGTGTAGACAATTAGTGCCCATGGGAAGACATGGAGCTGGAGAGGAATATGAACGGTATATCAGATTCTGAAGCTAGCCTTGACTGAAATGTAATGTTTCATTATCTTAGATTGTTATTATCTTAAATGTAAATACAAATTTTTGCTTCTTTTTTAATGTTAAATGCAGGACCTGTACTGCTTTTCAGAATTATTCTTTGCCCCGAACATTGTGATCCTGGCAGCATTAAAGATTCAACAAAATAATCATCAGTATATACATTGGTGATCGTTTTGTGTTCTGTCTTTGGGTTTTAACAGGTTTCTGTTTTTATCATTAGTCACTGCTTGGACAAGCATGTGTCTTGTTACTGTTCTTTCCTTATGTAAAATAAATGGTTTCAAAATAGCATGACACTGTGCTCTTAAAAAAGCTTTGGAACTGTTGACTGAAAAGTACTTTAGGGAATCCAAAATGGTTCTTTTGTTTTATTCCCAACCTTTTGCATCCTTTATTTTTAGGAATGTGGAAAAATGTCTAACCTGACACAAACTACACTGTAACCGATTTCTGTAATTTGAACAGTATTTTACTGTAATAGGTACAGTAAGATACTGTAAAATGTATATACAGTATTTTACTGTAAACTGCAAAGGATTGTGGGAAAATATATGTATTTTACAGTAAACTACTGTA
>JAFVLL020014541.1:0-46423 GCA_021397915.2 Tor tambroides | reverse complement strand
CAGCCACACCCATTGCCACAGGTAAAATCAAGCACCTAGCCATGCAGTCTGGATTTACAAACATGTGAATAAAATGTTTCATTTTGAAGATCTCAGTGTATTCAGGCATGGTACTGTGATAGGATGCCACCTTTGCAAGATGTTAGTTCATGAAATTTAATCCTTGCCAGATATTCCACAGTCTGTAAGTGGTATTATTGGAAAGTGGAAGCATTTAGGAACAGCATCAACTCAGCCATGAAGCAGAAGACCAGGTAAAGTCACAGATCGGGATCACCGAGTGCTGAGGCGTATGGTGTGTAAAAGTCCCCAATGCTCTGCAGATTTAGACTCCCACTGGCAAAAGCTGTCTGCCGGGAGCTTCATGGAATGGGTTTCCATGGCCGAGCAGCTGCATGCAAGCCTCACATATCCACGTGCAATGCCAAGCATTCAAAACTGCACATTCAAGTCTCATTTTCCTGTTTGATGACAAAGCGCAGCGTTCAGTAATATGCTTGATCAGAATGTTGTGAGAATCCATTAATATATTGTTTCCCCCATTTTTCTCTCTTTGTTCCTTTTTTGAATTGTTTGAAGTATTGCTATTGTAAGCATAGTTTGATGGTATCTGTAGGACTCCATTGATGTTGGCTACACTGGGCAGTCACATTGACTGTGTCCACATGCTGCTTGAGAGAGGAAGTAATCCAGACACTGGAGACAGAAGAAGCCGCACTGCGTTGCATCGCGCAGTAAGTTTATGTTTTGCACGTACAGTACGTATGCATGTGTTTGGTTTGTGTATCTGAATATTTGCACATTGTGCTGGAATTGGCAATATTGTAAGGAAATTTAAGGTGTGTTGGCAGCACTGAATACACCTGGGTCTGCAAAAGGGCATCATATTCTTTGGTCTTTATACTGTACAACCCCAGAGTTCAGTCATTGCAACCAACTAATCCTACGAGATATCCATTTCATTTTAGCAGCCCTTCTATGTTTCACATTTGGCAACACATTGCGAATTGGAATCATCTCCAAACTTAACTTGGGACACTTGGGTTTAAATGTGGGAAAGATGTCAGCAGATCTAAGCTCTGTAGTGAGGACAGGTCAACACATGGTGCCTAATTATAGGAGTCATGGGCTGTGTAATGGATTTGAAGGGGTGCTTTGTGAAAAACACTGACCTGTATTTTCTGTGATCAAATCACGATTAAATCTCATCTGACCACATATCACAGCTACAAAAGTCATATGTAATAGGTTGCTCTCGTAATGTGAAATATCCATTTATTTCTCACATTGTTTATCTATTTTGAGAGATTCTTGTTCCCCTCATTTCTCTTCCCACAGAGAGCAACCTCTTTGAATTCCTAAATAATATATTAGATGAAGAAAAAAAAAATCACAAAATCTTTGCTCCACTAAAATGTCTGGTTTGCCTTGTTGCTTGTATTCAGTTATTTTAGCTTATTTCATTCAATTGGTTGGTGGAAGAATACAATTCTAGAGTTTTACATGACATGCAAATCAAGAACAGGTAGTTTGTTATTGCTGTGTAACCTACAGTAACATACTGTTCATACGTAGGAGGTAGGTTAGATTAAATTCATCTACAGGATCAACAGGGCATATTTTTTCACAATCAGTGACATCTGACACATGCCAAAGTAGGACCATAGCTCAACTAGCCTTGCTGACTCCACAACCTATTATAGGAGTGCTTTGCAACTACTGACTGAACTGAAGACAAAAATAGGTCTACTGACCTCTGTAAATAGACTGGATTTACAAGCCACTTCCCATTCTGTGATGACCGCTGAAACATTCATTCATATTCATGGTAAAGATTTGCTTCGCCCACTGTCATTACGGTTGAGTAACCAGCCAAAGTTAGAAGCAGCTTTAGAATAAAATGAGGGTACAGTCAGCAGGTACTGAATGAATGTCAGAAGATATTTTTTTTTTATAATAATACATTCTTATAATAATAATAAAGTTATTTTGTTGTCGCATTGGCCAGTAGTATATTATTTCTTGGCTATACACCAGCAGCTGAATTGTGCCATTGCTTTGGTAAACATACTCCAGAATATCCATGTCCTTTTTATGAGCCACCAGAAAAGGTTGTCTTTGATAATTAAGTTGCAAGAATGAACGAGTGAATGAAGCATTTGCAGTATATTGTGCTTTTTTATGTACTACTGTACACCCAAAGCACTTTGCAATCATATCAGGTGGTGACTTGGGCCTCATTTATAAAGCGTGTGTACACTCAGATTTGATCTGAGAGTGTGTGTACGCTTAAATCCATGCCAACGCTCATATTTGTAAAAACTGTCTTTGACGTGGAAAAGTGCTTAGCGTCACGTCAGGGTCTGAGCAGACACACGCACTTTTTCTTGTCGGAATACTGCAGGTTTTTTAAAATATAAGCTGTTCTTGTAGCTCACTGTTCTAAATTATGATGACTGGTGATCTTTTATGTTAATGACATTAATTAGGAGTTGTTTACAAGGCAGAGAGCTGAAACCATTCAGTTGCGTGCAAGTTCAAGATCATTTGTGATTCATAGATTTCACATCTGAAAGAGAGGCGTACGTGCGTTTTCTGTTCGTACATTCATTCTATGAATCACACATATGCATATTCGAGAGATGATCGTAAGATCAAATTTAAGATGGTTTCTGTGCAACATTTTATAAATGAGGCCCCGGTATAACTGCAGAACCAAACCAGCTTGAAATCCCATTGGGAGGTGGATGAAAGCTTAAAATAAGTTTTGTGCGTGTTTGTGTAAAGAAATGTATTCATGTACCTTTGATCAGAATTAGATCAGTCATGTTTTTCTTGAAAGTGAAAATGCAAATGACTGACCACTGCATCATCCTCAGAGAATCAGTTAATCTTGGACAGGATATATAATGTGTGAAGATTCAGCTGACTCTTATTTTAAGCCAGCATGACCAGACAACCTCCACTGAGTGTTGTGTTCAATTTTGGATCCTACATGGGAGAGGAAAAAGAAAACAATTCATATCTTGGGTCATATTTTATCTGTGTACTGTATGTAAATCATGTGGGAATCAATACGGTAGATCCTAAAATTAAAGATTTTGTTGACAAATTATTTTTAGTCAACATTATGTTGACCAAAGTCTCAATTTAAATGGCTACTCAAACAAGACATTCTTTCAGAATTGTATTTCTACTTTTTCCAGAGTAGTGACTTGCTTTTTATTGCACAGTTTGTAGTTTCCTTTAGCGATATGATAAAATCAAACATGGGACTACCAAAAGTACTTGAAAAGTGTATTGCATTATTCAGAAAACTGAATTTCGGTCTCCTCTGTGTGTTTCAGGCAGTAGTTGGCAGTGAAGAGTGTGTCTCGGCTTTGCTGGTGCATGGGGCCTTCGCTCTGTGCAGGGATGTTTATGGCAGAAGCCCTTTGCACTTGGCTGCCTCTTGTGGTCACGCATGGCTGTTGCGTCCTTTACTTGACGCAACATCACTCTCAGACCCCCTTGACTCTCTGCTAGACTACAGTGCCTACACACCTACTCACTGGGCTGCTTACCATGGTAAGATGCCTTTCTGTTCCAGTACAGAAACATCAGCTGAGAATTATACTAATGAATTACAAATCTCTTGTTTGCAACATAAAAATAAGGAAACATTCTGTATTTTTTTTAAGGGCACAATGACTGTCTAGAAGCTTTACTTGAATATAGGCCATCAAGCTTTCAGGAAGGAAACACCTTCACACCACTGCACTGTGCACTGTGAGTGAACCTCTCCTCATCTTCAAAATGTTTCTGTACACTTTCCACGATAGGATCCATTTATTCTTCCTTTTGCCACAGAATTGCTGGTCATGATGGTGCTGCTCGACTGCTTGTTGAAACTATGGGAACAAAAATCATGAACCTCATAGATGACAAAGGAAGGTATGTATGTCTGTTGTCCACTTAAAATATTTTTCCAAACATAGCACCTGAGCAAAACAACAAATTTGGACAAATAAGATGCTCCCTTTTTAAAAAAGCCACCAATATTTCAGAATTATTATTGTTGTTGTTGTTGCTGTTTATTGTGTATTTTATCTCCAGGACTCCCTTACATGCATCTGCGTATGCAGGAAATGTCGCAGCGCTGCATTTGGCGTTGACCTGTGGCTCAGATGTAAACTCAGTCGATTATACAGGGCGCTCTGCATTAATGGTTGCTGCTGAGAATGGGCATACTTCTGCAGTGGGTTTGTATTGTTAAAACTGGTTTTGTCAAAAGAGCTTTATATCATGTAGAACTGTTGAATATATAACATCGGTTTTGTAATCTTTATTGAGTAGTCTTAGTGATCAGCTCAGACTTTTTTGGTTGCAGATATCTTGCTTCATCAGGCCGGGGCAGACCTCTCGCTGCTGGACATCAACAGGAACTCAGCACTTCATATCGCCTGTAGAAGAGTAATTACCCCATCACTCATAGTGTCCTATTAAACAGCTTGCTGGGTGCGATGAGTTTCCATTATAATTGATCATCACGTTTAACTCAACAGAGTCATGAAATGTGTGCTCTTCTCATTCTGGCGGAAATTGACGACCCAACTCTCATCAATACCACAAACACCGCACTTCAAACGTGAGCATTCACATCTGCATAGGTGTATATGCATTAATTATTTGGTTGTTTTCACAAGTTTTTCTATCTACATACCATTAGACCTCTGCATATTGCAGCAAGAAATGGTCTTGCCACTGTGGTTGAGGTGCTGCTTACTCGAGGTGCAACGGTTCTGGCCATTGATCAAGATGGTGAGTTTCTCCATGCCCATCACATTGCCAAGAGAGAGACAAAACTATTAACTTTACCAGCAGTCATTTACCAATAGTATTGACTTGTAGGTACTGTAGAGTTTGTGTGTGAAGAGACACACAAACCAACTGCTAGTTAAATAATCTCTTCAATGATTCATCATGTCCTAACATGGTGTGCCATTTTAAAGTGACAAGTACTGAATTTTCTTGCATGTTAATGTAAGCTTTTGTCTCAACTGCGACAAGCGACTACATTCTGTTAGTCACTTTGTTTTTCTGAATTGCCACGTTAACTTAGGTAGCCCTTCAAACAGTGGAATCCCATTGGCCCAAAATCCAATTTTGCGTATCAAGCAGCATTTTTGCTTTTAGTGTGGACAGAAAAATGTTTACAGATTAATGTAAACTTGTCACATTGCCTTTAATATATGAACTTAACAAACTAGAAGAATAATGTGTATTTGTTCTGTCTTCTTTAAATATAGTGTCAGTGTTGAGGAGAAACTAACTGAAATAAAGATACTAACTTAAGTACATTTCATCAGCAGTGCGACAGTAACTCCTGTTTTCCAACTGTGTTATTTCCAGTAATAAGAGCCAATGAGTATCGATGTATTGTGAAAAAATGCTACTTTGCTGGTATCACATTTTACTGATTTTACATTTTAGGACATATTCCAGCTTTGGCATGCGCACCAAACAAAGATGTGGCAGACTGCTTGGCTCTTATAATTTCCACAATGATGCCTTTTTCTGCTGGCACCAACTGCGGCATCAGTCTGATGAAGCACTGTGGCACTGCTGCATCCCATCAGCCCTTGTCCAACAGCATGCCTATACAACTGATTACAGAGGAACCATAGAGCTGAGTGGACACCAAACAATATACTGAACTCTGCCACTCTTTGACTTTGAACTCCTCTTATCTATTCAGAAGTTATTAGAACGTAATTTTTATTGTACAATGCTACTGTTTTAGCATCATGCAGTATATACTGTGTGACATATTCATTTGTAATACAGTACATGTTTAACTGCACCATTCCATTATGTGCTGAATTCCTCCTTTATATGTAGCCTTAGAAAGCAACTTCTATTAGAGTACAATATCTGCTACTGTTTTAGCATCATATAGTATACATGGACAGAAATGTATTAATTTGTGTTTGCATGTGTGGGTACTCTAAATATGAATTTATCATTTCACTTTTATCTCAGCTTATTACTGATACATTTACCAGCTTTCTTTGGACACTTTTTCTGCATTTTTGAAGAGGCAAATTGCAAGGAAAGAAGCATAAAGTAAATAATGTTTAGTCACCCTGCAAACTACAAGACGTGATTCCATAAAAATAAACGTTTCTCACTCACGGATTATGAGCTTTTAGGTTTTTGCATATTTGGAATCTTATTTTACAGGCATAAATACCCATGAATACTGAAATTCATAACACTTTTAGCACTTTAATTACCTAAACAAACTAAATTACACAAATGTACACAGTTTGACACAGACAACTGTGTGCCACAGTATCACTCTTCCCATTCATGTGTTTGCTGTAACACTAAAGTAGCACTGTGCTTTTATTTGTTTTAATAATCATTTCTTGTTAGTAAACAGTTCTAGTAGACTTTAATCATCATTTCATACTGTTAACTTCAGTAGAGTTGCACAATATGTATTTTAAAGCAAAATAATTTTTACATTTTTAATTGGAGTAAACATATTGGAGTAAAACTAATTGGTGAAAAACAAATAACAAATGTATATATCCTGATACAGACATTTAAAGTGCCCCTATTATAGATTTTTGAAAATTACCTTTCATGCAGTGTGTAACAGCTCTAAGTGAATGAAAACTTCCTGCAAAGTTTTAAATCTGAAATTTTACCGTGTATAAAGTTATTGTCTCTCAAAAGAAAGAGTCGACTCTGAATCATTGAAATGAGTCGTTTTTTAAAACGAATCCCAAGCCTTTCATGTTGATGTCAACATGAAACATTAGCATATTGCCCGCCCACTTGTTGTGCGCGCAGACCTGGGAAAACATGATTTTTGTATTGGTCTGAATGAAAATGCAAATTCATTTTTTTGCCACTAGGTGCAGCTTTTGGAGCCTTAAAAATAGCTGTTTCCCAGGTAACGGCTGTACACAAAGCAGCACTGCCTCACAAACACTGCTTTAAATGAAATCGATCAATCGGACCAATCATCACAGATTAGCGTCACACAAAGGAGGGGTTTGGAAAAATGAATCGTTGAACGAGTCGTTTGGGAGTCGTTGAGCAAATAAGGTAAAAATAAATGCATATTATAAGAAAATGAAAGTGTTTTTTGACCTTGCATGCATGTCAGCCTGTTGTCAAGGACTCCCAAAAGCAAAATATGAACCTTTCATAACCCATAATAGGGGCACTTTAAATTCTGATTAAAAATTGACGGTCTAAATTATTTGTGATATGTGAATGTTTGCATGTCATAGGGAACTACTACCTTCTTTACTTTTTTTATATATCAGCATATCTCCAGGTGTTTTGCTAAAATTTTTCCAACAGTTCCTCTGCCTTTTTAAGGCTGCTGTCCTTTTCATTTGCAGATTTCATTTTAAATAGTTCAGTTAAGTAATAGTGAACTAGTGAAGTTCAGTGGATTATCAGAAACAACTGAACAAAAGATAAACATATTTTCACATTAAATCACATTTTAATACTAAATACAAACTGGAAAATTTTTCAACAGCTATATGTTAAACATGATGGTATTTGTATACTTTATAACTACTAAGCACACGGGTACTACAGAAGAAAGCGTTCCAGCCGTGATAAAATCCACTTTGATGTGAAACTTTCCCTTTGATCAGATGGTGGATTGGCGCCGGGAGATGATGTATGTGGCCCTGATCGTCGGCGGAGGCCGGACACCTGGATGAGCCCCGGGGACATATCCCCAGTGAAGACCTCAACTTAAAATACAATAAACTTAAAATAAAGGAAAATAACTAAAAATATAATAAAATAATTAACGACAAAATACTATTGTTAGAAATTGCAACAATATAAAATAGAAATATAATACATTTATACATTTAAAGTTTTAATTAAAACAATAAGTAAACAATAAATAAACAATAATATCTGGCCAGAGGAGAACTGGCCCCCCGACTGAGCCTGGTTTCTCCCAAGGTTTTTTTCTCCATTCTGTCACAGAGGGAGTTTTGGTTCCTTGCCGCTGTCGACTCTGGCTTGCTCAGTTGGGGACACTTAATTCCTAGCGATTATCGTCAATTTGATTTCACAGATACTAATTAAACTAAACTGAGCTAGACAATGACATCTCTGAATTCAATAATGAAATGCCTTTAACTGAAAATTGAATGTTTAATCTTATTATACATATTACATGTATTATTATACATTACTGACATTATCCTCAAATTTGATACTGTTAAGTGCTTTGACACAATCTGTATTGTTAAAAGCGCTATATAAATAAAGGTGACTTGATTTGACTTGGAAAACCCACTTTGATAGGGCCCTATCAATATGCTTCGCTCGAAGTTGCTGATGCTTTGGGGAAACTCAGTTTCTCTGAAATACTGAAGCCTAATTGAATCACGTTTGTGCACCTGCACGATCAACTGGCAACTGGCAAAACGGGCAGAGCCATTTACCTATGTGAGTCAGCGCTGAATGCCATTTTTTCAGCACGAAGATCATTTCCTCACTGACTCTGAAGAAGAAGACGAAGAAGACTTCCTGCTCACTGTGGAAGAGTGTGGATTATGGCACTGACAGCGGTTTCAGCTGAAAACAGTGCTTCTTCCCTGTGGCTAGTATCCAGCGAGACCTTTAAAGCATATTTCTTGCTACATCTGTTGCAAGATGTTGTGTCAAGAGTGTGGCACATGGCATGCAGGGCACCCCTGCATGTCTCGGATGAGCTCTGAGTGATCACTGCGCTCGCAGATCGCTTTCGGTAAAGATCCCACCCCTTATGCATCTGCTTCAGATCACCAAAGACATTCACTGACCCAGCAGCCTGACAAAACCCGTGCTGACACCTGCTCAGTCTCTACTCTGGCCAGAGTATTTGGTCAGACAGCGCCTCCAACAGCTGCTACTTTCTTGTTCTGAAGAAGGATGGCAGCCTCAGGCCCATCCTTGAATTGAGACGTCTGAACTGAGCCTTAATTAGACAGACATTCAGAATGCTAACATTGAAGCAAATCCTCTCGCAAGCTTGCCTAGGGGACTGGTTTTTCTCTGTGGATCTGAAAGATGCTTATTTTCATATCCACGCCTTTCCCATCACAGACCGTTCTTGAGATTCATCATCTTGGTGGCTTACCTATATACAATAGACTGTCTCTGGCACCTCATAAGTTTAGGAAGTGTGAGGACACAGCCCTCTCCCCCCGAAGCAGAGGGGACTGCACATCCTGAATTATCTTGACGATTGGTTAGTTTTGCCCCAGTCGGAGTGCAAGCTATTTGAGCACAGGTCCGTGCTCCTCAGTCATTTGAAATGCCTGGAGTTCAGGATCAATTCTTGTCGGTCCAGGAACGGCATTGGCACATCAACTGACTAGAAATGAAGGCAGTTTTGAGGCTCTGTAAGCCTTCCTGCCAGATATGAAGGGCTGCCACGTCCTGGTCTGTGGAGAACATGACGGTGGTAGCCTATATAAACCTACAGAGAGGGTCCCAGGTTTTGCCTACTGTACAGCTTATGTCGAGTTCACACTGAATGATTTTCAAAGTCGTCGGATTACCGTTGTTTTCACACTGCACGACTATCTGGGGTAGCATTCAGTTATTGCTGTGTTCACACTGCATGATGGATCTGTCACAGAATGCTCCACAACGAGAAGATCCAAATGCAGCATTTATTGAAGAGTCCAAAAAACAGAGTAATCCACATAAGAGCAAAACAAAGCAACAGAAAACACGTAACAGTAAACAATAAACCAGCAAACAAAGACAAAGAAAACCAGGCTTATATGGATGAGTTAACAAGGTAAATGGGACACAGCTGAATGTAATGAGGTTTGACAGTCAAGGCAAAGGGTGATGGGAATTGAAGTCCAGAGAAACAAACAAAACTAAGAAGCATGCCCTCTAGTCACTATACATGGGCACACCAAATAGACGCTGTGACATTACCCCTCCTCTAAGGAGCGGATACCAGACGCTCCCAAAAAGTCAATGAAATCCCGGAGGGAGGCAGAACGGAGGCGGACCAGGGGGAGGGATGGCAGGCCAGGTCCATGTAGTGAAAGAGGTCTAGAAACAGAGGTAGGCCAGAGGGCCAGGACGGGGCTGGCAGGGGAGGAGGCCAGGGTGGGCCCGGCAGAGCACAAGGCCAGGGCAGGACCGGAGAGACAGACCAGTGAGGCTCTGGCCGAACAACAACCCCTGCAGGAGACCAGGGCAGAGCCAGGAACCTGGCAGACAGCAAAGGCGGAGCCGACGACCACCTCAGCGGAGCCGACAAGGCCGATGAACCCCCTAGCAGCTCAGGCAGGACTGCAAAGAAGAGCACAGAAAGGTTAGCAACAGCCTTGATGGCTGCAACATGACAGGCAGACAGTTCAACAACAGTCTCCTTGGCCATGACAAGGCAGACTGAGAGTTCAGGAGTCCGCTCCAGTCTACACCACTGCCCAGAGAGGAACTGAAGTGACACCGTGCTTTGAGAGGTTCTGCAGCAGAAGCCGCCACCTCAGGAGGAACTGGAGTAGGCTTAGAAAAGGACTCCTGGACTGGAAAGAGCTCAGGAGTGAACTCATAAACTTGACTGGGCTCTGGAGCAGACTTGTAGGCTTGAGTGGGCTCTGGAGCAGACTCATAGACTGGAGAGATCTCTGGAATGAACTCGTAGACTTGAGTGAGCTCTGGAGTGAACTCATAGTCTGGAGTGGACTCTGAGGGCTCCCAGACTGGAGCGGGTTCATGAGTGGACTCTGAGAACTCCCGGACTGAAGCGGGCTCTGGAGTGGACTCTGAGGACTCCTGGACTTGAGCGGGCTCTGGAGTGGACTCTGAGGACTCCTGGACTTGAGCGGGCTCTGGAGTGGACTCTGAAGACTTCTGGACTGGAGCGGGCTCTGGAGTGGATTCTGAATGCTCCTGGGCTGGAGCGGGTTCATGAGTGGACTTAAAGTTTTGGCTGGAGCGGGCTCTTGAGTGACTTGAGGGCTCCCTAGACTGGAGGCCTGCGAGGACTCTGAGAACTTCCGGACTGGAGCAGGCTCTGGAGTGGACTCTGAGGACTCCTGGACTGGAACGGGCTCTGGAGTGGACTCTGAAGACTCCTGGACTGGAGCAGGCTCTGGAGTGGACTCTGAATGCTCCCATGCACGCAGAATAGCCCAGAGGCCAAAGGCAAAGACGGCCTTAATGATTATGGCAGCAGCACTGAAATTGGGCGGTTCTGTGGCGACCTCTGAAACCACGTCGGGTCCTCCAGGACCACCAGAGTCAGGTCCGGGCTCTGGAGTGGACTCTGAAGACTCCTGGACTGGAGCGGGCTCTGGAGTGGACTCTGAAGGCTCCTGGATTGGAGCGGGCTCTGGAGTGGACTCTGAATGCTCCCATGCACGCAGAACAGCCCAGAGGCCAAAGGTAAAGACGGCCTTAATGATTATGGCAGCAGCAGTGAAATTGGGCAGTTTTGTGGCGACCTCTGAAACCACCAGAGTCAGGTCCTCCAGGACCACCAGACTCAGGACCACCAGAGTCAGGTCCTCCAGGACCACCAGACTTGGGACCACCAGAGTCAGGTCCTCCAGGACCACCTGACTTGAGATCACCAAAGTCAGGTCCTCCAGGACCACCGGACTTGGGTCAGACTCATAAACTGGAGTGGGTTCTGGTGCAGATTCAAGGACTGGAGCGGGCTCCGGGAGAACTGGAATGGACCTTGCTGCCCTCCTCCTTCTTGAACTTTGCTTGCGAGACTGAGACAGTGAAGATTCGCTATCCACTGGAGCGGGCTCGGGCATCTCCAGGAGCACTGCAATGGACTCAGACATTACATGACATTACTAAGTTGCGGTAACAGAGATAATCATTGAAACTCCAAAAGTAAACAGTCTTAAGCCCCTCCATCTCCCGAGGAGGCAAGGGATTGTCTAGGCAGTCATTAAAAGTATTGCTGAGCTCGGACTCACTAAGTTCCAGTCCTACCACCAAAGTCCGGAAGGTCCGAGTAAAACCTCCCACTTTCATCCCGTTGGCGAAGATCCGCCAACATCTGGAGACGAGCCTTCCGCTCCTTCTTCGAAGCAGGAGGAAGAACACGAATGCCCATGATGCACAATCCAATAAGCCCAGCCTAGCTGCTGGATCTGTTAATGGCTGGTTTATTCTGTCACAGAATGCTCCAAAACAAGAAGGTCCAAATGCAGCATTTATTGAAGAGTCCAAAATCAAACAGAGTAATCCATATAAGGGCAAAACAAAGCAACAGAAAACATGTAACAGTGAACAATAAACCAACAACCAAAGACAAAGAAAACAATGCTTATATGGATGAGTTCACAAGGTAAATGGGACACAGCCGAATGTAATGAGGCTTGATAGTCAAGGCAAAGGGTGATGGGAACTCAAGTAAAGGAAATAACGCAAGCTCATGTGTGAGATCAGAGTTCTCGCACGAGACTGGAAATGTTATTAAAATCGTAGCCCGTAAGAAGTTTGCTATACAAATGGTCTGTGCACTGATTTGCAGCGAAAGGGCGAAAAAGAAAAAAAGATTATGGAGGTGCAAATGGTTATTGTGATATTGTGGTTATTACTCCTCCCTGAACTTCCCGCTGCCCTGTATCTTGCGCTCTCATTGGCTGTAGGTCATTGCCGATGTATTTTTCAGTCAGAACTCATTTCACACAGCAGGATTTTGAATCGCCGACAGGTCCAGATATTTAGCATGCCAAATATTTTATGGTCGTCGGCAACATATCTGCGATTTTCTTAGATCGCGTCCTTGATAATTCACACTGCGTGATTGTCACTCGCGTGAACGAGCACTGATTTGCTTCCGATTTCGGCCAACCTGTCGGTGAGTGAAAATCAGGGCTAAAATAGGGGCATTAGGAAGCACCTCCTACTGTGGGCATAGCGCAACCTCTGCTCTCTGAGAGCAATGCACATGCTGGGCAAACCGAACCAGGGGCCAGACTTCACCACCAGACGGTTCAGATGATTTTGGAGCATCTTCGGGCAAACAGAAGTTTTCAGAAGAGAACTCTCAGTGCCCAGTGTTCTTTTCCAGGGAGAAGGACATGCTAGGCCACAAGTGGCCAAATTTGCACCTTTATGCCTTTCCTCTGGTAGCTCTGCTCCCTCAGGTTGTCAGAAGAATCAGGGAGGACTGATCCTTTTAGTGGACCTGCACTGGTGCCAGTGCTGCTAGATGCGGGCCGCACCCCATCCACGCTCAAGTTATATGTGGCAGCTATTGCGGACTACTATATTCCAGTTGATTTAATAGTCAAGTTCCTGTAGGGGGCTAAAAGGCTGAAACCACTTCGCCTCTACACAGTCCCAGACCTGTCCATGGTCAGGGCCCTCAGAGGCCCCCTGTTCAATCCACTTCTGATGGCTGAACTGATCGGCCCCTTTCGATCAAGACCTCCCTCCTGTTGGCTTTGGCATTGGTCAAGTGAGTAGGAGACCTCCAAATGTTCTAAGTGAGCACTAACTGCCTTGAATTTGGGCCCACCGACTGTAAGGTTATGTACCTAAAGTGCTTTCCAGCATCTCCGTTACTATATAACGTCTTCGTTACTACATAACCTTAGCTGGCCGTGCTACTGTGCTTGCACCTGTGTTGATGCTTGTCACTTCTCAGTCATAAGATTTGCAGGTGCACAAACACGATTCATTGGCTAGTGGTTCTTGGCTAGTGATCAAAAGTTTTGTGGTTCAAACCACTAAAGTATGGTAGAATTATGGAAATGGAAATGTGGAAAAAATTATTTTGGAATACAAATTATACAGTTTGCACGTTAAAGGCACATGAAATACAATGTGCCTTAAGGAACGGTCACATTTGCGGTTACACCATGAAATACCACGTGAACTGACGTGAAGTGTCTGGAAAATGCGTCTTTCAAAACGCATCAACAGCACTTCATACAGTATACAGTAGATTAGGGTGCCTAATCCTGTTCTTGCTAAGTTTAGTTCTTCATGCCTGGTACTGTTAATATAAGTAATTGCTGATATTACAGTTGCTGAGTTACAGTCATTGGTTGGCTCCACAATTAGTCCCTACATTCCTCCACTTTGACCCATTTTGGCCAGTTTGCTGACCTATTATGAATAGGATAGATGAGCATTATCACACTAAGATAATCAGCCAGTCATAGTGTAACAGAGGCACTGCCTTCACATTATTTTCCAGTTTGGTCTTTTCTCACAGTCATGCCATGCACTTGAAATTCATAAATGGGCTGAAAATGGCCTCCCAACCTTTATCATGGTGTCATCATGGTGAACAATCAGTGCTTTAGACACTATTTCATCTCATCTTTTGTAATGTTTTTCAATGTCCAATCAGCAAAGCATAAGAAAACAAGGGGAAAAAGTTGAAACAAACCTTCAAAGTTTTTTTCCATTCCTTTTTATTTATATCAGAATTTTCTGGCAAAATATAGCTGAAAATCTGCAAATAAAAAAGTTTTAATGGTCGCATGTTTTCAGTGTTTAGGAATAAATGTTCTTACAGCTTCTTTTTATTTGGCTTTTCTGTTTCAAAAACCCTTTGCGACAGACAACAATTACAATGTAAACTGTTTATGAAATTGGAGCAGGTCTCATGTGAAACATCAGATTGTTTAGGAATCCAAGAAGCTCTCTTATCAAATTGCAATCACTGATCACATAGTTTTCCATTTCTGGCTTGAAAAATGTTTAGCTGTAGTTGTTTCCAAAACTCATCACAGGATGCTTATCTAATTTTTATGGAATTTTGTCAGCCTTACCCCATAATGACTAACTTACAGCCATGCAATATTCTAAGTTCAAAACTTCTGGGGCTCTTGGGGAAACATATCAAATGTGATCAGATTCTGGTTTTAGAGGGAAATATAACTTAAACTTATTAATGTTGAAACTTATAATCAAAATTTGACTAACAATCAGAAGTTGGGCTAGAAACTATAATAGCTTAGTGTGTTCATTCTGGAGAGCATAAAAAAAAAAAAACAGGAAGAAATACCTCAAAAAACATGTGACTTTACAAGACTGGACAATCCATAGAGATGAACAAATATATAACAAATATATATATATATATATATATATATGTGTGTGTGTGTGTGTGTGTGTGTGATCCTGGACCACAAAATCAGTCACAAGTCGCATAGGTATATTTGTAGCAATAGCCAATAATTTGGTCAAAAAAAGGCCATTGTATGGATCAAAATTATTGATTTTTTTATGCCAAAAATCATTAGGATATTAAGTAAAGGTGTTCCATGAAGATATTTTGTAAATTTCCTACTGTAAATACACTACTGTGCAAAAGTCTTAGGCCACTAGTATTAACAAAAAATGGTTTTAAGTCAGTTATTTCTATCTTTTGCTGTAGTAGGAAATATCAGTTTACATTCCCAAACATTCATTTTGCCATTAATTGTAATAATCCAGTGAGATTTTTGTTTGCACAAGGAGTCAGACAACAGTTAGGTAAGCCTATTCACTCAACATAAAGAAACAGAACAAACTGAGACAGACTAAATCCAGAAGAACCGTGGTAACATCTCCAAGATGCTGCAAGAGACCTACCTGCAAAGCTACCTGAAAAACTATGCGCAAGTGCACATGGGGCAAAAGCTGTTTTAAATGCATAGTGTGCTCACACCAAATGTTGATTTAATTTAGTTAATAGAAGTTAATTGATAAATAAAATCTATTTATGGCATTATTTCTGAAAGCATCCTCACTTTACTGCATTTTTACCCAAGTGCCTAAAACCTTTCACAGTACTGTAGCTTTGCAGATAGGTTTCTTGAAGCGTCTTGGAGACGTTGCTACAGTTCTTCTGGATTTAGTCTGTCTCAGTTTGTTCTGTTTCTTCATGTCATTCCAAACGATGATGGTGAGATCAGATCTCTGTGTGAAGCACTGGCTGTAGTCAGACTCCTTGTGCAAACAAAAATCTCACTGGATTATTACAATTAATGGCAAAAATAATGTTTGGAAATGTAAACTGATATTTCCTGCTGACACACTACAGCAAAAGATAGAAATAACTGATTTCAAACCATTTTTTGTTGGTGAAAATACTTGTGGCCTAAGACTTTTGCACAGTACTGTATATCAAAACTTAATTTTTGATTAGTAATATGCATTCCTAAGGACTTAATTCAGACAACTTTAAAGGCAATTTTATCAATATTTAGATTTTTTTGCACCCTCAGATTCCAGATTTTCAAATAGTTGTATCTCTGCCAAATATTGTCATATCCTAACAAACATCGTCATATCCATACATCAGTGGAAAGTATATTTATTCAGCTTTCAGATTATGTATAAATCTCAATTTCCAAAAATTTACCCTTATGACTGGTTTTGTGGTCCATGGCCACATATATGTGTGTGTGTGTGTGTGTGTGTATATATAAGCATTATGCTCAAAGTTCACCAATACATGTCTTCAAATGAGACATGACAAATAGCTGCTCACAACCATTTCGAAATTATTACTGTATTCTGATTCATTATTGAACGAAATCATCTTTTGACCGTTCGCCGTGTCTCCTTGCCATTGCTCACAGAACTTCCTCCCACACCTGGACTTGGTGTCGACCTGTTTCCATTTCCACTACTTGCTCGTCCACCCGGCTGTGGATTAGTAGAGTTGCCAGAGGCTTGAGAATTCACCCCATTTCCATTGGGAGTGTCATTACCTTAAAAGAGTAAAAAATATCTGTGGACCAGTATACTGAAGGAATACATTATATACATAGGTTTATCAAATAACTAGGAACCCTAAAGGATTTATAATTCTTACAAAAACTGCAAAAAGCACATGTTGCACATTAAAATTATACCTGCAGGTGCAGCAGTGCTGCTGTTCATGTTGCTCTGGTCATTCAGTCCCTGACAGGTAACAAGAACAAAGTGAATTACCATGACCAACAGTCATTTAAATGTTTTTAATAATGATTTGATTAATTATTAAGACAGAAATCCATCTAGACATACCGTTTTATTCATCTGGGCCAAATATTCTGGATTTGGCTCACTAAAGTTTGGCACCTCTGAATACACCATGCAGAATCTTACAAATTGGATACAAAACATTAATTCATTAAAAATAAAATATTTTGGGCAAGATGAAGTTTAATTAATATATATATTTGTCTGTATTTGTACTTACTGATATTATAGGTTTTTTAATGCAAAACAACCCATATTGAAATAAATATACTGCCATGATAACTATACTGACATTTACAAAAAAAATGAATGATTAAATCATAACTTCTTAATAATAACATAATCAATAATCAACTCACTCTCCAATCTTCTGTAGTTCACCTCCCCTTCCAGTGTACAGCGTCAAACAGCCTTTAAAAACTGAGGCATAACTGCAGCAAAATACAAATGTACTGTAAATAGTTCTGTAGACTGTAAACTTTTAGTCTTGTATATCAACAGTTTTAGCAATATTTACTATAAAATTATAAAACTATAATCGATTGTTCATATTATTGCAGAATGAATGTGTCTTTTGAGCACAGTCAGCATATGTTCAAATGTCTGAAAGAAAACGTATGATAGACTTTCAATTAGGGGTGGGCGATATGGCAAAAATATCATATCAAATCATATGTTTTTTAGAAATATCACGATTACAAAATATAAAAAGGAATGGTGGATATTTAGGCCAAAGTGGGTGAAGATAAAAATAATATACAAGTAAAACAAACAGTGCTTTATTTTCAGGCACAATAGGCCTATTTAGCAGGAGCATTCAAGAAATTGAATGAACAAATATAAAAATAAAACACTATATAGACTGATTCCTATTAAAGCAACTGTATTATTTTTTCAGTCAAGAGTAGTGAGTTATTTTTTTTAATCTTTGAGTTTTGTTGTTTTAACATTAAAGAATAAAAATTCTGTCATCTGTCTGTCGATTCTGTCGTAGTTTTATATTTATACCATCATTTACTCACTCAAAATTAGTTTTAAACCTGAATGAGTTTCTTTCTTCTGCTGAACATAAATGCTCTTTTGAAGAATGTGGAAAACCAAACAGTTGCTTGTCCACAGTGACTTCCATAGTATTTTTTTGTCCTGCTATCAAATTCAATGTGGACCAGCATCTGTTTGGTTACCCACGTTCTTTAAAATATCTTCTTTTGTGTTCAGCACAAGAAAGAAATTAATACAGGTTTGGGACAACATGTGAGTGAGTAAATAATGACAGAAATTAAATTTTAGGGTGAACTATCCCTTTAATGACAGTGGGCAGCATGTTTAATACTGTCCCTATAAGACCTGCACGCATCTAATATACAGGCACGTATCCATTTTTCTCTCAACTGTTTACTTTCATTTTAGACATAACCAACTGAGTCTATATGTAAACCGTGTGTGTTTTGACAGTATTAGCGCAAAAGATAACTTAGTTGAGTAATCAGGCGCTGTTAGACATGCTTTTTAGTGTGCACGCGCTTCAGGTGTACGGGCTCAGAAAAAGTGCACGTCAGACCAGTGCATGAATGAAAGATTTAACCGGCAAGGCTTTAAAACACACGCAAATAATTGGGGCTGGGCGATATATCTCATGCGATATGCATGTGCATCTCGTCTGTAAAGCCAGTTCCTTGATTAGCGGTAAATCTCCATCACCTGTTTTCAAATGGAGCGGCATTTAATACACAGAGCCGTAGATCACTGACAAGCTACGCAATATCGCGTTCATTATCGCAGATGAATCGCCCAGCCCTACAAATAATGTACTTTTGTGATTGCGAATAAGTGCAGTGTCCCGTGAGAGTTAGCTGAGTTAACACTGATATGAATGTATGTGGCGTTGTACAGTATCTTGATACGGCGGTGCCATAACTGCAGCTGACAGAATGTGTGCTGTAGCACGACACTACAATATTTCTCCAAAAGCAGATCATGGAGACATTTTTATCGTCCATGATCAAAAATCGTCATATTGCACACCCCTACTTTCAATGTGTATCACTGACCAATCACAGTCTCACCCTTTGGTAAGCCTGATGATGTCACCAGCCTGGATGAGGCCTCCAACTTCGTCCCAAACCGATATACTGATGCTGCCCGTCTTGTCAGCCACTTTACATGTGCGCACCTCATGACCGTCTTTGGTCTTCGTCACTCGTCCTTGAATGAGAGAGAAGATTCAGATCTTGATTCAGAGTCCAGATGACTACTGTTGAGATTCGACTGTTATTCATAGTTAAATACACAAAAGAAAATATTATCATTTACAGTGTTTATTGCATTACTTTAGAGTCATGTTTTCACCACCTGTATAATGGTGGTTGTCATAATATTATAATAGGTTAAAAAGTAGTAATGTGGTATATTAACACTATTTCAGTTAATAAAATATACAATCACTGTTACAATCAAAGTTGGTTCCTGTATGATAAAATGCTTTTGGCTTTCCTGATAAGTCGGTCACTTTAAATAAAAAGCATCTGCTAAATAATCCAACGTTAATGCAGTTAAATTATTATCATTTTTCTTCCTTTTGTTCATCCACTTCATGTAATGTGTTGCTTGGACACCTGTTTCCAGCACGATGAAGATGACATTGAGATTCTTGAGTCCAGGTTTAATGTCCTTCACATGAGTCTCTGTGCTCATGATCAGTCTGCTTCTGCCCAAATCCTGCAAAAAACTGATGCACAACATTTACACTCACTATTTCAAATCACACGTAAGACAATACTAATTAAGGATGCATGTATGCAAATAACTTTTTGGTCAAACAAACAATAATTTCGCTGTGACGACACATGCACGTGCAACACTGACAGCCGATCAACAATACTACACATTATCAAAGCAGGAAACTAATGAAACACTTACTGGTTAGCACTGAGCTATGGCTGCACTGACTGTGTTTTCTGTTTTAATAGTAGCCTACTGTTTCTCGTCATCTGCAGCACTTTGTGTGAATAATCTTGAGCAGACTCGCGGCTCGTAATGTTGTTTAAGGCGCGAAATGTTCTGACAGCTGTCAATCATCACAGTTAACGCGGGCATTCAACTACCGCTTACAGTGGTGGACGTAATTTTTCCTTAAACGTCATGACGCAATGTTTCCCGTACGTTATGACGTAGTTATCCGCACGTATGCGACCTGCACAATATATGCGTAATTTGAAAGTTGAATTATCTGCAAGAGTTAAATGAAAATGTGTAAGATTTATGTGAAAAATATTCATGTTTTTACAGATACATTTTTTGGAGGCTTGAGCTGTACGGTTCTTCTTGTGAAATATTTGTAATATAACTTACATGCGTGTTAATCCACATGGGATAGATATCTAACGTTAGGCTACATTTAACGCGGGCATTTAATCCCTCATTCATTTGATCCGAGCGAGTTTTCGACTTTTTTAAGGTAAGATTAATTAAAATAAGTGTGTTTAGAGTGGGTTTTGAAATAGTTGTTATATGAATTCACACGTTTTCACAACATAAAGAGTCAACTTTAAATCCCTGGGCAGATTCAGATGTGAAAATAGTTATAATAATAGTAATAAAATAGAAATGTTACAAATTAAAGCAACTCGGGATTTATCTATTAATTTATTTGAAAAACTACTTTTTTTAATTTAGTCCCTTGAACGAATTCTTAGATTTTGTAGGCTTAACGCGCTCGTCAGTTCAGTTCAGCATTAAAATTTTCCATAACACTAATATGCTAATGTTTATTTGTTTCTTTGTTTTGCTCATCTACTGTGCTTCTACAGTAACTTTCAGCACGGTGTCAATACCATAGTGCATGTTACAGAAATTATTCACTTGTGGAAATAAAGACTTGTAGGCTAATCAACACACCAAATATTAAAGCAGATTGCCACAAATAGGTCATTGTTTAATTTTTTATTCAGTAGTTGTACATTCATATATGCATTATGTGCATTGACCTTTCTCCGTCCTTATTTCTCAGGTTGAGTGATTTAAACAAAATGGCCACAGAATCAGATTTAGAGAATGAGATTAGCCCCGTTGACTTCATTCAGCTGCAGGAGTATATAGAATGTAAGTGTCTTTCATAAAGCACCACATCCAGAATATTATGAGAAATAATTCTTCATTTCCTTCATTGACTCATATATGATACAATAACAAGATAAATCTTGGAACAGACTTTGGCAGAATATTCTAAGTTAAATAGCTGACAAAAGATTTTCATTATTTGTTTTTGATTTAATTTTACATTTGTTTTATTTTTCCTCTTTGTTTGGAATTTCCTAGACAGCAGGATAAAGGCGAAAGATGCGATGAAGGAATTTCATGCTGGTGGAAAGCTGGTCCACCACAGGTTTGGAGATGTAAGCTTAACAGTGGCTCCAATAGTAGTTAATTTGTCCATGAATAATATAATCATCACGTTTAAAATGATATGATAAATTTGGGGGGTGATTGTTTGATATTTAGCCAGATTTTGGTTAAATTTAAAGTAGCCTAAGTGTAAATGGGATAGTTCACACCCAGAATGAATGAAAACAAGAAACAGAAACAAATTCATTCATTCATTCAATGTTGTTCCAAACCTGTATAATGTTTTTCTTCTGATTCTTTGTATTCTTCTGAAGAAAGAGATCAGTTTTTGCCCATACAGTGAAAGTCAGTGGGGTCCAACACAACATTATCACAGGTTTGGAAAGACATGACAAGTCACTCAGTCATTAAATGATGACAGAATTTTATTTTAATGCAAAAAATGCGTAGGACATTCTTATTACTTTCTAGAATGCTGAATATGAATCTAAAATTTCCAAGAATTTTTTTAATTTTATGACATTCTCTTTGCATTTTCCTCACTAAAGCACATAGATGCAACGGGATTTTCTCTGTTCCTCAAGAATTATCTTGAGGTCGAAGATTTTCCAGCTGATCTCTGCCAGCATCTCTACTTGTATTTCCAAAGATCTGAGCAGTCTTGTCCTGAACAAAGTCTTCACACCAAAGATGGTTAGTTGCTTTTTTAAGCAGTCATCTTGAACTACAGAATTTCAGTAAATGTTTCAAAGTACACTTGTCTATTGTCTTTCTAACCTCTTCACATCCAAACTTCACGAGACATCTAACACCTTGTTTACATATATTATATTGCACAAGACAATATGATAATGTTCTACGGCACGTGCACTTTTTTAATATTTTGAATAAATGCAATACCTGACAATGCAATTTCAAAAAGTGAAAAAAGTATTAATTCATTATTTAAAAGTAACAATATATAATCAGTGACAGCATGCAAGCACCTGCATCTATAACTCACTTCTGTATTATGAAATATATTTTTCAGTAATTATGGACAAAAATATATTTATAGTAGGTAATTGTGTTCTACCTGTCACTAACATTAAATTGCACAAGTGCATAATCGTTGGGGAGTAACTAGTTACATGTAACGGGATTATGTAGTTTAATTACAAAGTAAATGTAACCGTAATCTATTACAGTTACTGAGAAAAAAATGTGTAATTAAACTACAGTTATTTAAGAAAATGTTAAAGATTACAAAGGGGTTATATCTGAATATTTTCTATAAAAAGCTAGGATATGTTGAATAAAATTAATTTGCTAATTTGCCTGTTTTTGATTTGCACGATGCCTCCCGCCATTTAAAGGCCATTTATTGCCTGCATAAAATTTTGAAAATGATTAACAGTTAAAAACATTCATTAGAAATTTAGAAAAGTAATCAAATAAAATCAGTTACATTACAAAATAAAAATGCCATAAATATCAACCAAATTTTAGAGAAAAGCTGCAGCAAATTTGGTCATTTTGGGCTGCAAAAATTTTTTTGTTAAGATCATTACATTGATATTTAATGTTATTTGTTTGCTGTCAATCTTTGATCTCCTCTTTCAGGTTGTGTCTCTCTTAAAGCTGTATCTTGTTACTTTTCCATATTGGAGGATGGAAATCCACGAGACAAACTAGAGTGTAAGACATTCATTGACTTTAAATCTCTAGCAGATAATATCACTAATACTATGTGCTAATACCGCATATAATGTAAAATGAGTTGAATAATTTTTTAATAATCTAAATTATTATATAAACTTGATATTTGTTTTCAAGTGTAACTGAATGTAGTCTATACATGCAAAGTATTTATTAATTCTATAACACCTATTTGGCAGACACCTTCAAGTTATATGATAAAGATGACAATGGACTTCTTGATAGCAAGGTAACAATGTCTGTGTATATTTTGATATTTCTGTGTAATGTTTCCCTCTTAATTCCCATTGTAGCTTACTTGGGTTCAGATTAGCCTACTAACATGCCCAGTGATCTCCTCTTAAAATAGGTTATAATTAATATTTATTATAATAAATGCAAATTTTTTTTCTGTGTTTGTTTAAAAGGAAGTTGATAAAATTGTTACGCAGATGATGCAAGCTGCAGAATACCTTGGATGGGATGTGACAGAACTAAAGCCAGTAAGTTCATACATACAAGTAACTCTTGTCATGTACATTGTTTCAAAGCAGCATTACAGAGAACAAAATTACTAATATCTGAATTAATCTGCCATGGATGACTCCACACCACATTCTGTCAAACACTTTCCTCATCAGAGTGACCATCATTGGGAAAAAAGATACAGGTTTCAGTCAATACTAGATAAAGCTGTCTTTGAAGATGACATACAGTGCCACTTTTTAAGCTGGACCACAGTAAATCGGATTCGATCTTTATTTTTACTGTGCTAATTGTGAATGGTTCATCTATCCATATGTTTTATACAATTTTTTGACCTTCAAAATCAAAATCTTTAATCAGCATGTCATACATTTCTCTTTGTATAACATGGGTCTTCTCTGCTAATTCATCATTCTTTTTAAACAACATCCATCCATTATTCACAATTCATTAACAACTGATGTGGAAAATCAAGTCCTGTTCTCTCTCTCTCTCTCTCTCTATATATATGTATATATATATATATATATATACAGTTGAAGCCATTGTCCTCCATGCACATCAAGTTTCCCAGTCTTATTACCCCACTAATATAAGGACAGTATTTTTTATTTTTTATACATTGTTCATTTTTTAGGTGCTAAGAGATATGCTGAAAGCCATAGACATAGACAGCAGTGGTACTGTAACCCAACAAGAATGGATACAAGGTGGCCTGAACAACATTCCTCTACTGGTTTTGCTTGGATTAAAGGTAAATAAGCTTTGTTAACCAATGTTGTCATATGGTGTGGAATTCATTATACAGTATGTGACCCTGGACCACAAAACCAGTCTTAAGTCGCCGGGGTATATTTGTAGCAATAGTCAACAATATATCGTATGGGTCAAAATTTCAGAATTACAGATGCCAAAAATCATTAGGATATTAAGATATTAGATATCTATCATGTTCCATGAAGATATTTTGTAAATTTCCTACCATAAATATATCAAAACTTAATTTTTGGTAAGTAATATGCATAGCTAAGAACTTCATTTGGACAACTTTAAAAGCAATTTTCTCAATATTTTGATTTTTTTGCACCCTCAGATTCCAGATTTTCAAATAGTTGTATCTCGGCCAAATATTGTCCTATACTAACACATCAATACATCATTGTATACATCAATGGAATTTTAAAAAAAGACCCTTAATGACTGGTTTTGTGGTCCAGGGTCACATATTCGTTTTTGTTTTAAACATTGTCTTCAGGTAGCTGATAAAGATGGGCAACATGTCTGGCGGCTGAAGAACTTCAACAGGCCCACATATTGCTTTGTCTGTCAGAACATGATGTTGGGCCTACGAAAACAGGGCTTGTCATGCAATTGTGAGTTCATTAATCATAATCTTTTTAATTTAATTCATGAGCATATTTTTTTAATATCAATGTACAGCTTTAAGGTCTGTTCACACCAAGAATGTTAACTATCAAGATATTTATAAGATAACTATATATTAGCATCCAGACCATCGTTCTGTTCATTACAAGCATGTTGCTGTTTTGTCATCTGACGCTTTAAATGTTTGAGCTCTTTAAAGCAGAATGGATTCTGATTGGCTGTCAGTGTTTTGACTGTTCAACAGCTGGAAAAAAAATCATTCTGAAACATTTTGGGCTTGTGATATTGAATATATTATGTACGGCCTTATCTTGTCTGATTTCAGAGCATGAGTGTCTTTGTATATGCCCTTACTTGTGGCTTTTTTGTAATTTATTGACATTGTCAGTGTTGCCCCTCTTCTTGTATTGATTTCTAGTTTGCAAATACACCGTCCACAGCAGCTGTGCCAACAAAAACCGCACACCGTGTGTCAGGACCTTTGTCAGGTGCAAATCAGAGATAGGGGTGAGAAACGATAAAAATAACATCTAATGGTTTCACAGTTCATAAATGACATTGTACCATACAGTAACACCTGCATGCTAATATTTGCTAATATCATATTATGTAACATTTAATTGCTAATGTGCTAAATTTGTTCACAAAAGGCATTAAAGCAATATTTCCCTCAAAAATGAAAATTAGCTGGAAATGTACTCACCCTCAGGCTATCCAAGACATAGATGAGTTTGTTTCTTCGTGAGAACAGATTTGGAGAAATGTAGCATTGCAGCACTTGCTCACCAATGGATCTCTGCAGTGAATGCATGCCGTTAGAATATGAGTCCAAAACAGCTGACAAAATTAAGTAAGTAATGCTTTATTTGTATAGCACCTTTTAAGACAGTGTTTACAAGGTGCTTTACAGAAGAGAAATACATGTGTGCATTCACAGAAAAGAAGTAAAATAATAAAACAAAATACAATAACCAATGTGTTTTACACAAAAGAGTAAGGTGTCAATAAACCTGTCCGTTACCAGTGTATGTTACACAGTGGGGTTAGACCTCAAGACCTGTCCTTTACATCACAAGTAATCCACATCACTCCAGTTCAGCAATTAACTTCTTGTGAAGCGAAAAGCTGAGAAGTGTTTGTAAGAAACAAATCTAGCATTAAGGAATTTTAAATTTACAGTGTTGTTCTGGCTAAAATATGAGTCCATAATCCATAATAACTTTTCCTCCAGTGAAAAAGCCCATCTCCTGTTGTACTCTCACATCAGAATCCACTGACATATTTGTTTTATAAGCGTTTTGGACTGTTTTTGCTTGTAAAGGGTACTCTTGAATGTTCTGATTCAAACATGATGACTTTATCACTGGAGATATTAATGTTATGGATAGAGGACTCATATTTTAGCCAGAAGCAACATTTTGAAATTAAAAACATCTTAATGATTTTTTAAGAAACACAGCTTTTTGCTTCACAAGATGTTTTTATCAGCTGTTTGGACTCTCATTCTGACGGCACCCATTCACTGCAGAGGATCCATTGTTGAGCAAGTGATGCCATGCTACATTTCTCCAAATCTGTTCCCATGAAGAAACAAACTCATCTGCATCATGGATGGCCTGAGGGTGAGTACATTTTCAGCCAATTTTAATTTTTGGTTGAACTATTTCTTTAATGCAAGTTAATGCTTGGCCTGTTTTTTTTCTCCCTTCACCAGTGTTCAGTTCACGATTGGATCAGTGCTGACTGTGAATCCAACAAATGTGAGATTTGCCACAAAAAGATTAAAATACTCACAGGACATAGCTGCGCGTGGTGTCATCGCATGGTGAGTGCAGATTATTTTTGTCCAGATCTACCACAATTAACTATTATTAGACATTTTTTAGTTGGTTGTTTTATTTAGAGAGATCTGGTACTGTATACAGTGAGTGTTTAGTTGCTGATGTTTTTTTTTGCTTGTGATGTTGAATGTAGCGCCACAGTGACTGTGTTCCTCTGGGCTCATCACACTGTGACTGTGGGCTGTTACAGCATCACATCCTACCGCCATGGGCCATATGTGCTGTAAGCAACAACTAAAACAATATAAAAAATTATTATTATTATTTTGATTATTATTTTTGTTGTAGTTGCTGCTGCTTTTGATGCATAGGCAGTTTTGCTAGAACTATTTCAGCATTTTGTATACAATAATTATAGCATTTCCTCCCCTCATGTTCAATTATAGATGGATCCAGTAGACTGTAGTTCAGGAAGCAGTCTGGGAGAAAATTACCTGGTGAACATAAATTCAGATGGACACTTTCTGCAGGCAAGCAGGCATTTACATTTAAACCAACCTTGAATTGAAATATTATAATTATAATACAAAATGTATGATAAATGTGTATGCATGTGCTTTAGTTTATTCATTTTCCTATCACTCTGACTATTTAGATATTTCCTGTGAAGGACGCACATCCTCTCTTGGTATTTGTAAATCCAAAGAGTGGCGGAAAACAGGGAAAGAGGTTATACTCTCTATCGACTTTTTAAAGAACTGTTCGTTAAAACATTTACTCATGGCTGTTTTGTGTTTTAAATGAACCAAAAACATTTTTTACATTTACATAATTATTACATTTAAAATTACATGCCATTATCTGGTTTGTTGTAGGGTGTTGAGAAAGTTTCAGTACCTCCTGAACCCACGGCAGGTGTACAATCTTGACAATGGAGGTCCAAATCCAGGGTATGATTTATAAATAGTGTGGACAAACACTGTTATAGATACATTTACATTTAGTCATTTAGCAGACGCTTTTATCCAAAGCGACTTACAAATGCTGACAACAGAAGCAATCAAAACCAACAAAAGAGCAATAATATGCAAGTACACGTAGCAAGGTTTTTTTTGTTCGTTTGTTTTTTTACAGATACAGTACAAAAGCTCATGCGTGTCTATGAATGTGTATGCATTTCAGACTCCAGTTCTTTCAAAATCTTCATAAATACAGAGTCCTGGTCTGTGGAGGAGACGGCACTGTTGGGTGGATTTTGGATGCTATTGGTGAGAAACACAAATTTATGCACAACTCCGTAGATTTGTCATGGTATGCACACAGTTTTTATTTAATAACATAGTATTTTGTTGCCTATTAAAACCTAGACCCATTTGTTTAGTCAGCTTTTGATGTTTTTATTGTAGTTTATTTGGTAAGGTGCGTGAGCCATGTAAGCCTTAAAAGGATTGTAGGAGTGTCAACTAGTTCTCCAGTCATTCTCATTATCTCCCAGTTGGCAAGCTTTTTCCGCTCCCAGTGCCACGCTGACCCTGGTCACATCGAGGAGTGGATTTCATTACCGATATGCTGGAATAAGACTTTGGTCGTGGTCGAACGTTTCTCTAAGGCCTGTCATCTGGTGCCTGTTGTCTGATCCAGGAGATCAGAAGGACATCCTACCACAACCATGAGGACAGCTGGAGCCAAATACACACAAAACTCTCGCAAGAATCCTGTCAGAATCCTCCCTTCCAACGCGTACTCGGCTTCCAACTGTCCATGTTTCCCTGGTCGGAGAGCCATTGGGCCCCAGGTTCGATCTTAGCTCACTTCCATCTCTAATGGGTTGTCAGAAGAGCCGGGCAGACAAGAGGAGAACAGCAACACCTACTTACCATACAGGACAGGACAGAAGGTCTGGCTCTCTCCCAGAGATATCTGTCTTCATCTGCCCTGCACACTGTAAGCCCGTACAGGTTGATTGAACTTAAAAAATTTATGGAAACTCGTTGCCCTAAAAAAGCTGATTTTGTCTTGTTGAACAAACAAGACATTTCAAGTTCTTTACATTGGAAAGTTAGTTCATTGTACTAGCAATCTGTTACAATAACTCAAATTTATGGCTGTTCACAGAGTGCTGTATCAAAGCATATTAAATGCAAAATTGACTGGAAGGAAGAAATTGGGTAGGAAAAGGTGCACAAGCAACAGGGATGACCGCAAGCTAGAGAATACTGTCAAGCAAAGCCGATTCAAACACTTGGGAGAGCTTCACAAGAAGTTGACTGAAGCTGGAGTCAGTGCATCAAGAGTCACCACGCTCAAACGTCTTCAGGAAAATGGCTACCAAGCCACTTCTGAAACAGAAACAATGTCAGAAGCATCTTACCTGGGCTAAGGAGAAAAATAACTGGACTGTTACTCAGTGGTCCAAGGTCCTCTTTTTAGATAAAAGTAAATTTTGCATTTCATTTGGAAATTAAGGTCTGGAGGAAGACTGGAGAGGCACAGAATCCAAGCTTGAAATCAAGATGCAAGGCCTAAGTCAATCCAAAAACAAGAACAAATGGCCTGAGGGAGGTTCTCTAAACTGTCTGTCCCAAGATGGAGGTGGAAAGACAGGGGATGCTGTACCACATCTTTGCTTTCTAGGCTGCAAAATCCAGCTGGAAAATTTTGGTGTGAGTCCTCCTCATCAGAAGCCTGGACATGAAAAAGATTAATAAAACAAATTTTAGCTAAAAAAAAAAAAAAAAAAAAATTATGTTATGTGCCTTTAATTTACATAATCTTTATATAACAGAAAAAAATTAACAATACTTACAAAGCATGCTTTGATGAACTTCATGAAGTTCTTCAAAGAAGGGTGATCGGTATTACAGGAAGCCCTCTTATGGTAACACTTCATGTCAACGAGGTCAGAGATTTGAGGTGCAGTGGTAGCAGACACAACATTGTATACATTTTTAAATCAAAAGAAAATCACATTTCCATCGATTATTGTTTTTGTATTATAGCAAAAGTTCACCCAAAAATGAATATTTATTTATTATATATATTTATATATATATAAATATTATATATTTATTTTATATGTATTATATATATATATATTTATTTTATTTTGATATAGATGCAGGTGACTGAATCCATGGTCCTTGGTGATTCATAAAATGGATGTGAAGAGGTTCCATCACTTTGAGAGTCAAAAAAAAGTAGATACAGGAAACACAAAATTAATACCCCTGGCTCTTGATGATATGTTGAGGTCTTGTGAAGCAAAACAATCGGTCTGAGCACATTGACTGTACATTGACATCATTATTACCTATAATCCATAGCCTTAACATAAATAAAATGTATAAATTTATAACATTTTAAAAAGCATCCCCTTTTGTCACAAGCAAATTGACAGTACTTTTCCAGATCATCCTTTTTTTTTTTTTTTTAGCTCAGCACTGATCTTCTTGGAATCTGTAGAGTGACAACAATGCACATTAAATTTGCACATTAAAGGAAAACTGTTATTTAGACATGACCTGTAACCATAAACTGCTACTAAAAATTGCAGTAGTAAAGTTATCAAGCATTAAATGGTAGAAAAGAATTGGTATTAAATGAAATGTATTTAGTAGCTAACTAACTTAGCTAGCGTTATGTGGAGGAGAAGTTGCATTTCTTTAGTAACTAACTTGGCTAGTAAGCTATAAGCTTGTTTGTGTAATACATTACTCGCAAAATTAAAGTAAAATGTTAAGATGGAGTAAAAGTGGTCACAGCTAAGCCCATGGCATCACGTCAGTACGAATCTTAGATATGTACATTACTGTACCACATATCTAATGCTATGGTACGAACACCCTCGAACATTACATTGTTTTACATGTCTTTGTACTCACAAGTGTCAAGCACACAATAGATCTTAATTATTAAAAAAAGAATATGTGTGTCCGTTAATCTTACTAACAAACAAACAATGATTTTCTCTAAGAGACAAGTACGTCTCGTAGCGCTTATGAACCCATAAGAGACGACTCTTTCGCCTTTTTGTTTAATGAAGATCACTGACCAGATACTGATTAACTATTAGATTACGAACTACATATAAACGTGGTCCAAATAGCTTGCAGCCGATCCGTAAAAGACTGTGGCAAAAGGTTTGGAATCGACATTCATGCAGTCTTAATATTTATATCTTTTTATTAGCAAACTGTTCTACCTCTCATTTATTAATAATGGTTTCAGAGCAAACGGTAAAAAAAAAAAGAGCTTCAACTCGTCAAACGTTGACAGAAATGCGCACACTGCATGGCGTCAGTTCAAACAGCAGCTCCGCCCAATCAGCTTCTTGTTCATTCTGTATGTTGCTATTGGCAACGGACTCAAATAAGCTTAGTTAAGTTGATTCAACTTAACAAATTCAATAGAATGAGAAAACTTGTGTAAATGGTACACCTAACTCAAAAAATTCAGTACTACATTAAAAAATGTAATCTTTATGTTTAATGTACTTAATTAATTTGGGTTAAAACAATTTCAATTTTTTACATTATAAATGTTTTTACTGTCCCTTTTTATTGTTATTTAATGATAAAGGGAGATCTAACTACAGCTTGTTAGTGGCAAGATTTTCATTGTCTGGTACTGAACGCTAAGGTAGTCGTAGCCCAATGGTAGTTGTAGAAGATTCAGAAATATGAAACAGACTGTGAAGAAACTTGAATGAATGAATTAAATACTTCATTCATTTCTCTTTAAAATACTATTGTAAACACCATTGAAGCTGGTGACCGCAAATGCAGGGAAAGTCCCTTTGATTGGCAATTGGTGACACTTGCCACCCAGGGCAGGTCAACCCTGCAGAATCTAGCTTGGTAGTGCTGATGACAATTCCTGTATGTTTTTCTTGTGTGAAGTCTCTCTTTATGAGAAACAGCTTTTCTCTTGCGCTTTTCATGGAAAAAAGGATCCAGATTCCACTTCACAGTGAATGCGTGTGGTGAGGAAGCACGCGTTTCATCATTATTCCGATCAGTTCGGTTTAATAGAATATTGTTTTAATTCTTTTCTCCTCAAAGTGCTGCAACACCAACATAATGAAGCCATAAATTACATGCCGTACCTCTCCTTTTTCAGGGACAGGAAAAAGATGACTTTCATCTAATTTTACCTCAATGAAATAAAGATGGAAACTTTGCGCTCTCATTGTGTCAGTAGCAATGGCTTTTTAAAATAAGAGCAGAGAGCGAAACATAGCCCCTTGACAAGATGACTGGGATTTTGCCAAGAAAGAAAGTGGTGAAAAATCCATTCTGCCTACCTGGGGGTCAGATGCAGTTAGCCTGATACTTTGATCAACGGTAAAGAAAAGTACTTTCCCCTCATTTTAAATGTCCAGGCAGCAGCTGTAGAGGGATTAGATTTACATATTAAGGAAAACAGGACGAAAGGATGGAGAGATGAAGGCATAGAGAGGAAGGTTTGTGTTACAGACTGAGGCTCCAAATGGAAGCATTTTACTGAACTGATTCTGCTGGGCTACTTTCAACACCAATCAGCATTATAGTGTTAAAAGAGCTAGAAAGTGTGCACACACACATACTCAGACACACAAAATTCTGTTCTCAGTTTGCTGTAGGCTACACAAACATACAAAATCTGTTTGTTGTACATTCTGTACACACACTCATTCCAAACATTCCCTCCGAAAACACTCACACAACACATCCAGTATGTCAACAGGGTTTGGATGGATCTCACTGGAAAAGTATTTTTGGTGCATTGACTTCACCGTAGATCCAAAAGCAGCAGCAAATGTTTTATTGTAAGGAAGGAAATAACAGGACGTGTCTCTTTTCTAGTTTGAAGCAGCAACAAGGTGCACCAGACAGCTTTTGGAAGCGTTCGCCAGTCTGGCTAATTCAAAAAGTGTCCATGGCACATCTGATACGCATTACCATATGCTGGAGTCCCTGATGCTGTAAGCACAGAAGGCCACAGGTGTGACTCAAAAGAGTAAACAATATACTGTGTGGTCATAAACAATGGACACATATTTAGATGCATTCAGAGCACATCTCTCATCTCTGAAGCTCAGACTTCTGGACAGATCAGGTGGCGAAACCGACAGCGGTGATTTTAACTCTTTGATTTAGGTTTATTTAGTTTATGCGGCCTCGGTTGTCATTTCTCTGAAGCACGAATATGACCACACACCATTTTAAAAAGGGTTTCCTGGGTAAAAAACAGTGTGGGGCTCATATGCACACGCTGGTGACAGCTCTTCTCCGTATTTGGCTGTGTATCGCCGGGCTTCAACAGCATGATTGAGTTATTTTCTGGAACAATAGCACAGGATAATCTCTGTGTCCTTCACATTCATCTAGGAGTCTGTATTCAAAGGAGGAATTCTCTTTTTCTCTGACTAGATGTGTGTATTTCACTCTCTCTCTCTTTCTTTTCCTCCTCATCTGTTCTACATTTTCTTCTAATTGCCATTTTTCAAGTTACAGTCATCTGTTATTGTTAGGGTTAAAAATGTCAATCACACAAGTACCAGAGTTCTGCGTGTGTATGTGTGTGGGTAAAATGTCTTGTTTCCATCTTGTTTCCACTCAGACATGTGGAGATGTGGCAGATGTGTCCTGTTTTTGTTTCAAGGTGATGTTGGTGTAAGAAAAGGCCCTTGCTAGCTTGTGGTTTTTCTTTAGTACATGGTTTGAGCAATTACATCTCCTTTTATTTCTATATGATGTCACACCTTTAACTAAAATCTGGAGGAAAGATGTTTTGTGCTAAGAAAGGGCAGTTTTTTCATTATTTTAATAAAACCTGGAAACGGCCATTTTATAAATGTGGATGGAATAATAAATACACAGCAACCTTTCAAAATAAGAAATTAGATTGAGTAATCTCTGCTGTGTACATATGATTCTGAGACTTATTTTTAGTAAAAGATAACAACTTATTTTTATCTTCCCCTCTGTTTCTTTCTCAGCACATTTCTGCAGGTTATGGAAAGCATGTGTGGTTGAGGCAGATATGTTACTGGGATTCATTTAGCCATGTAAGTGTTACTAATCAGATCCTGACTACTTTTGTTTTTCTTTTCTTCTTCCTTTCCTCTCTCGTTTTTTTTCTCATCGATTTTGGTGGGATGATGGCAGCTTCCTTTTCCTCTCGACATGTCAGACCATCTATGGGAGCGAAGCAGACCAGGAAAAGCTCATTAAATGGCTAAGGATATTGAGGCTATTCGGCCCAGTCAGAGCTGGTAATAAAGGCTCATATATTGTGGGCCTGAGTGAGTGGGAAAAGAGGGGTCTTGTATCAAATCAGACCTTTTTGCTAACCTAGAAAAGTCTGTGTGTGTTTATTCTTTTCTTTTAGTTCCTGAGTGTATTAAAGAGGCCTTGCAGTTACTCATGTGTCCCAGAATCCTTGTCATTTTCTGGAAAAGCCTTCCATGGTGACCGGCGTTCTGGTCTCAGTTTCACAAGGTGTGTCCCAATAATTCTCTAAAATATATAAATATGTCCCTACTTCAGCTAATAGACTGTTAAACACTTAAATGTGTGTATGGATTTACATTTTTTAAGTTTCAGTGTTATACAGTAGTTTAAACAGAATATTACAGTTTTAACAATTAAATCACATGTAAATGTGAAGTTTCATGTGACAGATCATGTCAGTTTTAGAAAAACATTAACTCTACCAAATGTTTGTGTGAGTGTAAAGAAAATAATACTTTGTTTATGCAACGATGCATAAAATATTTAACAGAACAATGGATTTCAACATTAATAATAATAAGAAATGTTTCTTAAGCACCAAATCAGAATATTGATGATTTCTGAAGGATCATGTGACACTAAAGACTATAAGCTGCTGAAAATTCAGCTTTGCCATCGCAGGAATAAATTACATTTTAAAATATATTACAATAGAAACAGTTATTATAGGTTGTAATAATATTTTGCAATATTATATTTTGCTCTATTTTTGATCACATAAATGCAGCTTTGGTGAGCATACTGTAAGTGATTCTTTCAGAAACATTCAAAAAAACTTTTGAATGGTATGTATGTATGTATGACACAAGCTGCCACTTGAAATTTCACATTTTGTGTGCATTTACTTATTTATTGATTTAGATTAATCTGGTCACCCTGTTTCCTCCACACATCTCAATATAGAATAGATGGAGAAAGGAGAGAGAGATTGAATTGATTTACACTGTCTAACTTTGCCCAATGGTCTTTCTGTGCTACATACATCCCATTCCACAGCGTTCAAGCAACCATCAGGTGTTCCATTTGCTTCCTTCAGTGTTCCCTGGGAAATGTGGTTTGCGGGACACCCACGCAATCAGGATGCTCATTTCATGCTGTTCATGCAGTGGGATTTATGTCATACATAGATTTTTTTCTCTCTCTTCTTGCATTAAAGCTTGTTTCTAACTACTAGTCAGAAATCCATCCCTTTTTCTGTGAGTCGGCCCCCTGGAACAGTCACTGGAAATGACACCTGCGACGCAGCCGCGATGGCTATAAAATGACAAATTCGAAGAGGGGAAGGAGAAAGAGCGAGAAAGAAAAAAAAAAGCAGGAAAAAAAAGCGTGTGTGACGGGAGAGCAGGGTTTTCTCAGCGCTGGTAGGAGCAGATGGTGAGCACATTTTGCACATCATTTGTGAATGATTTCAAAATCTATTTATCTATTCCAAAGAGATTGCTGGAATCCCCATCTGCCTGTCTTTTTTCTCCTCTCTTCTATAATCGTTTCCATCCCTCCATCTCACAGCGTTGCAAACGGAGAAGAGGAAGAGGCTGGCTCGACGAGAGGAGCGAGAGAGAGACAGAAGACAGAGAAAGAGGGGGCCTCCATCATAAAGAATGTAATACTGCCACTGTTGAACATCAGCAGGGAGCTACAGGCAGAAACCCTTCAGAGTGAGTGATTGACTTTAATGTAAATCACAGGTCTGACAGACCACAGCACAACAGGAACGCTCCAAACTCGGTGTGCGTCTGAGCATATGTAAATACACATGAAACTTGTACATAAACATGCCACTTGCTTTTAAGAACCTTGCGAGACCCCTACGTAAACACACTTACCCACAGCCCCACCATAACCGGCTTTACGTTTGCAAACGTTTTAATCTGCCTCAGATTTCCATGCAGCTACATGTGTCTATCGAATTAGCATCTTAAAGACACTTCATCATTAAAATGATCCGCAAATATTCCGAGTCAGATATCGCTAAGCATCCTGAACACGAACAAATCATGGTTAGTGATTATGTTTGGACGCGCATGTGTTTGTTTTGATTGGTCCCTCCAGCATGCTGGCATCCGAGCATGACTTTTCATCTTCCTGCAGACCTACGCACAGCGTCTGTGCTTTACAAATAATGCTCGCCTAGCACATCCATCAATGAGGGCCGCACTGCTGTAATGTTTTGTCCAGATCGAGTGTTTTGCGTCTTTGAACTCGTCCTTCTGGTCTCCTGTTGTCCCCATCGAACACATCAGCATGGAGGAAAAACTATTACCACTTAGAGGGAAACAACGAGAGGAAAGTGCGTGCTACTCGGTCCACACAGCAAGGCACAAGGATATAAATCTCTCTTTTATTCAAGGGCCGATGCTTTGGTGTTAAATCCCAAAACGCTGCATTGGGAACGTGCAACAGATCTAAGAGGGCTCCGTAGAACGGACAGCCGTCAATTGTTTCTCTATGAGTTTGGAAGGAAAGAAGCCGAGCGATCAGTCAAGCTCCTGTTGATCGTACTGACAGATATTTCCCGCTCCCGGGACGTTAAATGCGTGAGTGGTTTGATATAGCAGATTCCAGGATTAAGGCCATTTGCAGGTTTCTCGGTAGGATCTGCGGAAGGGTTTTGTCTGGTCTGAAGGCCACATGTGCAGTGTTTGTATCTGTATATCCTCCACTTGTCACTTTATGACCCATAACAAAATTATTACAACTCCTGACACTTAATTATCCTGATTTAATATCCTGTGGTCTCTGATGATACTGGTTACTGTAACTGCCAGGGAAGCACAAGCTCATGTTTTCTTAAGCCTTTCGCAATTACATCATTTCCTGTATGAGCGTCCACAGATGATGAAAAGCTCATCGTATGACCTGCTCTAAAAGCAGACATGACCATAATCCCAATGATGGCATAAAAGACAACACTGTGTTCATAAAAAGCAACTGTACGTTTGAAGACTAAATTCATTTTCAACAATGCATTTGGCGAGAATCCCATCGCAACTGCACATTCTGCTCTTTTTTTTCTGTCCTGACTATTCCTTAGCTGCCAAAATATATTTTTCCAAGAGTTATGTTCCTGTCCTTGAGAAACACAACCACTACAAAGGCTAAAAATGAGTAGGAGGGACAAAAAAGGGGCGAAATGAAACGCTGAAACATACGGGAGTCCACGGAGCACAAAAGACGCCAGCGTTTTAATGGGTTCCATATCGGAATTTCTCTAACTGCCAATCACAGAACAAAATGACATCATCTTAAACTGTGTTACACAACAAACATGTATTCAAGCAAATAATCTAATATAGGAATCATTGTTGGCGTAGACAAGACAATTGATGTGTTCCATATCAGATTTTCATTGCAGTGCAGAACAGAGTTTGATTGACAGCTGTAATATGACTGGTGTAGGGATATCCTCAGCTCAGCAGTGACATATAAAGGATGAGTTTGTATATTGAGAGAAAATTGTGCAAAGCTAGCAGCTAGCAATGACTGGGAATTGTTACAGTAGAGCAGTTTAAAAACAGATTCAAATTTCACTTGAAAATGATTGTTGAAATTATAATCAAACAAACATAATGACTTGTCGACTACACATTTCTTTCGCATGTTTAATTTTTTTGAAAGTTTTCAATAGGGATGTTAAAGGCAATTTAGATGAAACAGAATTTTTGGTACAATATAATTTTCTTTAAAGCTGCTTTGAAACAATGTGCATTGTGAATATGACTTGAACTGACTGGAACACAAAATAAGATACTGTGAGGAATGTTTCAACTGATTTTGTCCATACAATAAAAGTCAGTAGGGTCCAACACTGAATCCTTTTGGCCTTCATTGTATATACATAAACAGACATGAACGAAATGAGGGTGAGTAAATGATAGCTTTAATTTTGGACTGAAATATCCCTGTAATAGAACTATTATTTGTTACGCCATTACCTTCATCAGCATGTTCATGTATAAGGTAATTCCAAACCCTCTTGGAAAACAGCTCTCGTAGTTAAGTGCATGAAGTGCAAGCGGGCTTCCAAATAACAGGTGATTTCACAGAGTCGCCTGCCATCTGTAGTCTTATGCAATGAAGTGTTTATTACGTCAGCACTTTTAAGTCAGACCACCAGAAACCTTCCTCTGTGCTTTTGTTTCATGCCAGTATGGACTCAACAACTGGTTGGAAATTGCAAAGCTGATACAAATAACAGCTTTTGTGGCGGCTCCTGACAGCATCCAAAAGTCAATTTGTGATTCACAGGTGGTTCAAATTGAAATGTAATCAGGCTAGACTTTATTGCAATGGGCATTAGAAACCATTCTATAAAAATATTAAATGTCATTATTTAAATCTTCCAGTACAGTTGTGCACATTGTGATGAAAGCTTATATGATTAAGTATAACCCTTATTATTTTATTCTGAGCTATTCCAAAGACCCCACAAACAAATTGGAGCGAATAGACACCCAGCAATACTTTTTAATTTACAATTACTTACAGTAAATTAGAATAAAAATATATCTGCCGGACACCCTAGCCTCTTAAATCAAACCATATGCGATATATTGTTCTAAGATCAAATGTAAAGGGCGGATTTTGCAATCAGTCGTCTAAATTTCTCCAGAGGGTTGTTTTCACCCAATAATGCAACTGGGCTGTGGTTCAGGATGAACACCCCTCTGAGGAATGCTGGGAAATGCAGTGCACTCTGGTTATGAAAAGAAGGAAGAATGAAGCACATGTAGGTGTTTTCATTGGAAAGTTCCAAGAACAATTATATAGATATTGTTCATACGGACTCAGACAAGTTCTGCTTCTTTCTCTTTGGCAAGTTTCAAGGTTTTGAGACTGCCAAATTTTATGGGTTTTATTCTGGGTTTTCAAACCCTAAGGGAATTGAAAAACAAATTTGATTATCTAAATTGTAATGACAGACATCAAATGAGTAAATAAATAAATGCAGGGGGAAACGTTCATAACATTATCTCATGGCATTTAATTTTAGCCAGATGCTCTGAGAACAAGTAGAATCAGTCTGACAGTGGACTTGAATCTCAGTCAGCTGGGCCAAAATGCTGGCTTTATATATATATATATATATATATATATATATATATATATAATATTCAATAATATAAATTTCAAGTTTGAATGCATTTCTTAAAACCAAAATATGGTTACTTTCAGACATAATTTCTCATTTAGCTCCTGATAAGTGGCAAAAATCAGCAGTATCAGTAATTCTCAATGAACTTGAACTAATGAGAGTGAGAGATGACTCTCTCTGGCAGAATCTGTTTATGATGGTTATTTTCGGTAAATTGCATTAGAGCAACAGTTCAGATTTAAAACCAGTAATTTAATTACTGCACTTGGTTTTAACAGTTGCCCAGGGAGTAGTAAATTTAATCTTGGGTTTGTGCATGTGTATGTGTTTGTTGATAAAAGGTAAATTTTCAACAATACAGGCTGGATTCAGTATGTTTACGTATGCACTAAAATTCAAAAGTTGTTTTTTTTTTTTTTTTGAAAGAAAGAAAGAAAGAAAGAAAGAAAGAAAGAAAGAAATACTTTTATTCAGCAAAGATGGATTCAATTGATCAAAAGTGACAGTAAACATTCAGAATCCTGAAAAAATAATCAGTTTCCACAAATATATTAAGCAGCTGTTTTCAACATTGATATTAATAAAAATAAATAAATAAATCTTGAGCACCTATTCTTGCCATTGCAGGAATAAATTATCATTTATAATATATTGAAATAGAAAACTATATTGATTTTTTTTTGTATTGTATCTCTGATCAAATAAATCCAGCCTTGATGAGACCAAAATCAAGCAAACAAAAAATCTGTTTAACTTTTTTATGCTGTATCAACAGACTGACGTAGTGAGTGATGCATGTAGTTACAAAATCTTGACCTTCAACTCGCAAATGGTCACAGGAGACACATTTAAACACATGTTGTAAGCAGCAATGTGTCTTGGTTGACCACATGTGATCTGATCACCAGAGACGGATTTTAATACCATCTGTAAACAAGACTGTAGTGTTCTTCTATCCCAATTGTTACGACTCTTGACTGAGGAAGAGAGAGACAGAGTGAGTGAGAGAAGTTCTCCGTTGTCCATATCAGAAAACGGGCCAAGAAAATGCCCCTAGCTAATTGTCCCTCTGTCCACACGTACAACGCAAACTCGCTAAACAAACACAGATGCATGTAAAACAAACATGACTATTGTTTCTATTCAGTTGTGAAGAGAAAGCGCTGATTTCTGACACAGCGCTCAACTCTGCTGGCTTCAGCCTGGTGGTTAATTTCGTCACGCTAAGCTCCCGGTGTCGTGTTTGTCAGTTCATCAGAATGGTGTGTGAATTGGAAGCTGAACTTGCTTTCCAAATGACCGCATTCCCTGGAGCTTGGCAGATAAAATCTGGAATGCTTACATTCTTGGTCTTTTCTTAAATAATTTTTTCACCTGCAGTAAATTGCATGTTTTTTCCAAAAAGTATCTCTCCTATGGTTTACGTAAGCTCACAAAATATGCTACACATTTCACAAGACAGTAGTTTGGCTGGCCGAAGCGCGCTTGGGTGGGGAGGTACAGCAGTGCTGCGCAGACACTAAAAGAACAATTCAGAACGGTCCAGCTGAAAACACCCACTTCAATCCCGCGGGTCTTAACCCCAATATGAGTCCAGATGCTTTTATCAACTCTACACATACATCCAAGCACAAGCACCTAATAAATACTATGAAGAGGGACAACAGGATCAGGAGGTCACTCAAAACATTAAGTGCGTGTGTTCAAGTGTGTCGGCGCAGATGATGACTGATCTTCACGTTAGTCACGGTGTGAGAATGCCGTGAGGTTGTTTCAATTTTGATTTGTTTGCGTGTGTGGGTTTGAACGTTCTCATTGAACCAGAAGCTTTGAGTGACCCGATCTCATTTTCACCACCAGCATTAATCCTGTTGCATTGCTCCTGCTCCTGCTGCTGCTGCCACATGTGGTTTGTGTTTCTCTCCCAAAGAACTGACCTACCTATTTCCTGATTTCCAAACCCCTGATTGATAGCCGCTCTTTTTTTTGCCCCTTTCCTTCTTCTCTGATTCCTAGGTCTTGATCTGCGAAAGGCGAGATGGGCATAGATCTCAGGCGGGAGAGGTTGAAAAACGAGCACTGGGCAGAAAGGTGTCCTTGGGAGACCCTGTAGCGTTTTATGAGGCGAGTTGTTTGAAACGCCATAACGTTTTATGAGGTGAAGCACAGGTTTCACTTTAACCTGTGAAGAGTAAACGTATAGCAGAGGGCAAGATTACATCCAGATGCATTAAACTGACCAGAGGACCCAAATCAAAACACGTGCACATACACACACACATGCACTCCTGGGCTACAAACATATCTCCTTTGACCCGGGAGGTTGTGTCCCAGTTTGGTAATATATTCTCGATAAGACCCTCTCCTGTTTCAGCGCAATCTAAGACTATGATAACAGAAAAATGGAGGGCCCAGTCTGAAAAACCCCTCCCTGATTCATGAACCAGTGAGGTCATATAATTAACAGCCTAGTTATCATAATATCAACATCGTCCGTCTCCAGTAGGATTGTGTTGCATTGGTGCAAATAGAGGGGGAAGAATGTTAATGCTAATATTTGTATACAAATAATAAGAGCTAATTCATTTATGGATTATGTTTATGCTTTATCACTACCCTTCAAAAGTTTGGGGTCAGTAGGGTTTTTTTTATTTCTGAAAGCACCAAATCTGCATTTATTTGGTCAAAAATACAGTTAAAACAGCAATATTGTGAAATATTATTACAATTTACAATAGCTGTTTTACTTTTTAATATATTTTAAAATTGTATTTATTCCTGTGATGGCAAAGCTGAATTTTCAGCAGCCATTACTCCAGATTCAGCGTCACATGATCCTGTGGAAATCATTCTAATATGCTGATTTGTTGCTTAAGAAACATTTATTATTATTGTCAGTTGAAAACAGCTGAAAAATTTTTGTGAAAAACGTGACACTTTTTTTAAAAGAAGTAGTATTTATTTGAAATATAAACTATTTATATAAACAATGTAGAGTATCAGGTTCAGGATTTATGTGATATAAATATTTAATGAGTTTATGTAAATTAATATAAATTACGCATGTCTTCAGTTCATCAAGAACAGTGAACACAGCTTGTGTACAGTAAGTATTTGCCATTTTTATGCAAGACTGCTTTACAAAATATAGACGTGGAGGTTTAAACAAACTCTGTAAATTATCCAAACATTCTGATGTGTATTATAACCTTGTGTGTGTTTGTGATTGTGGTTTTATTTGTGGGTTGGATTAAGGGAACGGGCATTATGTCTGCAGGGGCTGAAACACAATCAGCACAGTAAAACAAGATCAGAAACTGGGCCGAAATTCAGGTTTACAAATAATGATGTTAATAAAATAGGCCTAACTGTTGGCCTACTCCCAGTCTTGTTCATTAAATATCATGGCAACGATTTGAGATATGAAATACGGTCAGGAGCAGTGATACGAGCTCTTAAAGTCAGTGTTGTGGAGCGCTCTATAATTGATGTCAGGCCGCTGTTAGATGTGAGCAACAAAACGTTTGCATGATAAATGAACCTCACAGGGACAATGTCCTAATGTCCTGTGGCTCAGAGAAGCGCGCTGATTATTTGGGGTGATTTGTTCATTGGTATTATGGTGATTCATAGAAATAGGTTTTGGTCTGTAAATACATATAAAACTTTATTAGGCTTATAAAGTGCCCACTTTGAAGTCATAGGCTTCTGTGCGGAAAATAACTGAGAGAGAGAGGCAGGGAGAGGGGCCAGATCTCTGTCCCATATGACCCAAGTGTGACCTCATTTCACCATTAAAACATGCCAGCTCTGGTCTTACACAGCAAGAGTCAACAATCATCACTTTTTTCTAAGAAAAACATGAAAAACATGCACTATTCCTTTGCAGACATCTGTAAACCCACATGCTGTAAAGCCAGTGTTTGATGTGCAGGGCTCAGTTAATTTATTGTTAATGTTTGTATATACAGCAGTGTTGGACAAATTTTAGAAATTAAGAATTAACTTGCTTTCAATTGATGAGTTGGAATTTGAATTAAACTTGCCATACAAGAAGTTAAATTGCAATAACAGGAACAAGAAATTACTGAATTGTAATTCAAAGAAATGTATTCTGGGAGATGAAGTTTTCCTTCCACCCTTTACAAAATTTCTTTCTTTCTTAGATATTACATTAAATGCAATAATTAAATTTTTAATTTCAAATAGAAAGAAATGAAGTTGAAATTAGTTTATCTTTCGTTATTGTTATTTATATGGATTTATTTGAATTTGAATTCATTTTAATGTTGGTTGCCTGTATTTAAATTTGAATTTGAATTCATTCTATGTTTCTGACCTTTTGACCCACTGTTTTTAGAGAATCTCAGATCGGTATTGTTGTTAAAGGAATAGTTCACCCAAAAAAGCTAATTCATTACTCACCCTCAAGTTGTTCCAAACCTAATTTTCATTCTTCTGTTGAACATAAAAGAAGATGTTTTGAAGAATATCAACATTCTTCAAAATATACTCTTTTATGTTTTACGGAGGATAGAGATTTATAGAGGCTTGAAACAACTTTAGGGTGAGTAAATGACCAATTTTTCATTTTTGGGTGAACTATCCTTTTAATCTTCATATTACTTACTATTGTAAATGCAAAAACATTTATATGTGTGCTTTCACACCTTTACAGAAAACCCCTCAGGCTGATAATGTGTGATGAGAGAATGCTAAAAATATACTGTGGCTTCATTTGAATAATGATACATTTGGGAAATTTGACTTACAGAATTTTTTTTGTATACAAACAGCTCCAGAGAAACTGATGTATTAGGTTTCCAGTTCTGCATAGAAAAGCTAATCAAGCGTAAATGTTTTACTGTTCAGTGCTGTCATCTTAACATTCTACACAGAGACATTACCTTATTCCTCCACCCGCCAGGAAACTGTCCGGCTGCACCTGTGGGCAGGAGCTGATGGGATTAATGTTTACACATGGAAGCGTAATGTCACATACTTACTGCAGGCTTCCCGTGACTTTCAGGAGTATTGCCATCAGGTAAGATCTCATGCATCTTCGGTTACATACGGTGTTTGTGATGGCTAATTAGGATTGATATGCCCTTATTTGCAACACATTACTTGTTTTTAAAATTTGTGTACTGTTTAGCACAAATAGCAATTTTCTTTATAGACCATCATCATATTCAGACACGCAGCAAGGAACTGCATCACATCAAAATTATACATGGCTGTAAAACCACTCAATCAATAAATATGCTTCAAGCATATAATGACGTACATGTAAATTTAATATGTTTGTCCGTGTGTGTGTTTATGTTGGCATGCATATGTGTGTGTATGGTCCGCTGTTTTTGTGAAGCTGGCTCTCTCATTCTCTGGTGGAGGGCGGTTCGGGTGAGTGCAGGTAATAATGAGTCTCTCCCGAGACTTTATTAGAGTTCAGTAAGACTCTCTGGGCGTCTTTGCGTAATGCGGACATTCCCAGTATCAGAGCAGATGCCTCCTACTCTGCCTGGCTGCTATACACATGCATCCACAAAAATACATGCGCACATATACACACAGGGCCTTAGAAAAACATTATTCATTTAAACTGAGGCCTAATTCCAGCTACTTCACCCGCACGCCAATCACAGACGACTGAAATTGATTGCAGATTTGGCTGGCTGAATTGAGTATGAGAAGGAAGGAGGACATGAGACCAGGTAATTGAGCGTATAGGTGAATCCACACCATGTGCAAACACAGAACCGCCCTCCAATCAGGTCTTAAAGGGGTGATTCAGCCAAAAATGACAATTCTGTCATCATTTACTCAATTTACAAATAGAATAAATATATATATATATATATATATATAGTTTCTGTGTTCTAAAGAAGAAAGTAATACAGGTTTGGAATGGCATGAGGTTGAGTAAACAATGATAGCATTTGAATTTTTGGGTGCACTATCCCTTTAAACCTCAGCCAGTTTGTGAATTATTTTTTTAAAGGGGGATTTTCTAAGGGGACTCTAAAGGGGATTTTTAATATAGTTAATTGAACATGGCAGGCCCTTTTAATTGTATGTGTGTGACTCTCAAAAGTTGTTCAGTTGCTCAGTAATTTGAGTATTAAAAATATATTTTCATAAACCACCTTATTTTAAAAGTCTCTATGCATCTGACATTCTTCTGTGATTTTTAATTACAACTCAAACATGCATCTAACATTTCTCCTACAGCATGCTATTAGATGCTCATAAAAATGCATGCATTTAGGAAAAGCACTGATTCAATTAACTGGGTGCAGCTGAAACCATTTTTTCCTTTTAAAAATAAATAAATAAATGCTAAGCGGCTGCCACTGAGATCACATGAACTCATTATTTTAAAGAAATGTAGGGCAGTTCATCAACAATTCATGTTTATGTTAAAAGCTTTATGTAAGAGGCAAAAATTGCATCTTGTGACATGCATCATTTCCACCAATTATGAAATTAGCCAGAGTCCAGGAAGCGTATTTACTGAGGAGAATAGTGTGCAGTCAATTTCAAGAGGGGTGAATGCACATAAAATGCTGTTGTACAGTAAAACCGTGCCCTGCAGACGATTCCTTTTGTGTTTTGCATTGTAAATTGGTTTTCACATTATGTGAATGCTGGACAGGGTGTCAAAAAGGCTTGAAGAGATGTTGGAGATTTGAAAATGGGTTCTGCATGAAATGTTAAACAGTCCAGTTGTTAAGACTATGAACTGTGCATGTAGAGACCATTTTTTGTAAAGATTGCAACAGATTCTAAGCAATGGAACATTAATAATGACTTCAGGAGATAAAAATAAGGATATATATAAGGATAAATAATGATATAAGGATAATTTATATTGTAAAACAAACATTTTTGAACCGCACACAAAAAATTACAATCTCTGTCAGTCAGTTTTGATACACGTGCAGTTAACAGTATCACTCAGACATGTCCTAGTGTTTCCTGTGGCCTCTGTTCTGAGTCACAGCTCCCTCAGCATACAGTAGGCACTGTGTGGACGCAGAGAACAGCCACCTGGGTTTCTCACAGACTCGTTAGACTCCTGCGATTCCATGGAAACTCTCCGGTGTTTAACTTTGAGTTTGAGCTCTGTGTCCGTGAATTCTAAATCAGGTCTGTTCTGGCAGTCGTGAAAGGTCTGGTTAGATCAGGTGCAGTTAAAGTGAGACACCTGCAGACACTCAAAAACATTGTTCCAATAATTGTCTAATTGCCTGATTTCAGCACAGTTCTGCGTATTAGCATAGTTTTGTTTCAGACAAATAGTCTTTAGTGCATTCTAACCGCATTTTAGATGCAATTTGTAGTGCAATTTGAGAAATGCACAGCCCAAGTCTATATATGAGCCAGAATGTGACTTGGCTCCTTAA